>JAYESA010000648.1:0-123694 GCA_036927795.1 Iris macrosiphon
ACTCTACTCCAGGTAAAAATATATCTTTGCTCCTTTAGTTCTATACATAATATGATATTTCGTTGTTAAATTATTGACTATACGTATATGCATGGATATACGAGCATTTTTCGATGCTGAAGCGGGATGAGGTATGGTGACACTATGACGAGCAGCTTCCTAAAATGTACCGATGGAAGCCAACTTTGGCTGATGCCAAACATGCTGAAACATTAGCCACCATACGCAACGTAATTGAAGATATGACGGTAGAAGAGGTAAAAAGAGAGCCTATTTTTTATTAGATTATTTTGGGTCGTACTTATTTACTAAATTACGTTACAGATAGTATGACATCCATATCAGGATCTACGACATAGTAGCCGCCCATTGCAACCAATAGCCTTATTTCACGGCCTTATAAGTTGTCATGATATCGAGGAGCCTTATATGCCTGATAGAGTGCTTCGTCAGTTCAGTTTCGTACAAATGGTACCGAGTCGCACATTGAAAGTAATAAGTACTCCGGGAGGGACGAAACCCTTGAACTATACCCCGACCAAGTTCAACTGGGTTCGGACTTCTTTACCGAGTGGCAACGGCATGTTATTGGAGATTCTGAAAGACAGGCGGTGGTTGAGATATCGGACTGCAGCGATGACTACATGGCATACTATGCTGATGCCGGACATCCAAAGTTGTTAGACCCTACCATACAAAGACCCGATGTTGTTGGAGTACTAACACCTCTTTCCACCAAAAATGTCTTGTATACTGCATTGGTTAATTTGGTGAGAAAATAATTTATAGATTTGAAAATTTTGTAATTATTTATAAACTAACCTATTTTTTGTCTTGTCATAACAAGCTAAAAAAGTAAAGCATTTGGGAAAGTGTCTCCGCGCACGTAAGAGCAAAAACTACAGAGAAATCAGTGAAGAGGTGAAAACAATCAACAGCTCTATTACCGAATTTGACTTCATCCTTTCTAGGGAGCAACGTACGAAAAGAAGAAATGATAAATAGTTTGGTTATAGTAACTTTCGTTATGAAACTTTTTGGGGATATTATAACTTTTGTTATGAAACTTTTGGACTATTAGACTTTGTAGGTATGAAACTTATGAAATATTTGGGTATGGAACTTCTATGATATTTTGTGATTCTATGATATTTTGTGAATAAACTTGTTTGAAAACTTATTATATGATGTTTGGGTATGAAACTACTGTAATATTTTGGTATGAAACTTCTGTATTGTTTTGGTATGAAACTTCAAAATCATAGTAGGAAAACATGCATTGTTGGTGGTCACCTAATTGAAACTCTCTGTCATTTCAATTTTATATCCCTGTCATTTAGGACTGCCAACAAGTATTTGACAGTCCTAGTGTCATGTAGGATGTCAACTTGACAGTCCAAATTAAAACTTGAAAAATACAGAAAGTTTCAATTAGGACTGTCAACTAGTTGACAGTCCTAATTGAAACTCTGTATATACCCGTTTAGGAATGTCAACAAGTTGACAGTCCTATATGATTCTAGGAATGTCAACTAGTTGACAGTCTTAGGACTGTCAAGTAGTTGACAGTCATAGTATCATGTAGGACTGTCAACTTGATAGTCCAAATTAAAACTGGAAAAATACAGAAAGTTTTAATTATGACTGTCTAGTAGTTGACAGTCTTAACATTAATTAAGACTGTCAACTTGTTGACAGTCCTAATTAAAACTCTGTATACCCCTTTAGGACTGTCAACTTGACAGTCCAAATTAAAATTAGGGAAATACAGAAAGTTTTAATTAGGACTGTCAAGTAGTTGACAGTCCTAATATCAATTAGGATTGTCAAGTAGTTGACAGTCCTAATATCAATTAGGATTGTCAAGTAGTTGACAGTCCTAATTGAAACTCTGTATATACCCCTTTAGGACTATCAACAAGTTGACAGTCCTATATGATTCTAGGATTGTCAAGTAGTCGACAGTCCTAGTATTATGTAAGACTGTCAACTTGGCAGTCCAAATTGAAACTGGAAAAATACAGAAAGTTTCAATTAGGACTGTCAAGTAGTTGACATCCTAACATCAATTAAGACTGTCAACTTGTTGACAGTCTTAATTAAAACTTTTTTATTTCTTCAGTTTTAATTTGGACTGTCAAGTTGACAGTCCTAAAGGACATGAGTATAAAATTGTAATGACAGAGAGTTTCAATGATATACTAAACATTATGGATTTTTCATTGATACACTGAATACTGTAGATTTTTTATTTGACTTTTTTACTGTATACAAAAGTGATTCACCATTATACAAAAGTGGTTCAACATTATACAAAACGATACAAAATTATACATGAACCAACTAGGTGACAAAATTATACAAAATGATACAAAAGTGCAAAATATAAATAGCCCACTCGTATCAGTCGATTTGAACATCGAAGTGACCAACGGGCATGTCTCTGGGCTCCTCCATCTTCAACAACTTCTTATAGAGATTTATTTTCTCTATAAAAGGTTTCGTATAGGCAACCGCTATGTCCAATGCATGTTTATACCAAATTGTTGAGAGTGGAGGAATAGGAGAATGGCTGATCAACTTTGGTATGACAAAGTGGTTCCTGATATATCCTATAGTACATAGGTTACATAGTCTGTGCTCAGACGGCGGAGCGCACATCGGAAAAAACGTATTGTTAATATTATCTAAAATAAGTACAATAGGTATCTTATACCTATTAGCAAATAAATATGCGGCGATCGAGTTGGACATGTAGTGGTATTCTCCGGCAACAATAACAGTGCAAGGAATGCTTGTCAATTGTCACGCCCCAGTCCCACAATACCGAGGGACCAGACGCGTGATAATGGCCAGCAACACACACCGATGGACAAACCCAATTTAATGGATCCATCGGGCATACTTAAGCTGTAATACAACAATAAGTAGGTACAATGATATAAGTCACAGTCTAAACTAATCTCATCCACAACAGATAAACACAGATCAAATGTCAGAATAATGCAAATAAATATAACCTAACAAGTCTCAATAAAAGTATCTCAGAGAATAATCCGAGTACAAGTCTGGTACATCAATGAAATAGACTGAAAATGAAATAACTATAAACAGAAATAAATGAGTATCTCAAGCCAATACTCAAGAGAAGTCCTCTGGTACAATCTCGTCCTCAGATCCTGGTTCTGCTCCAAGGTAGGCACCTGCTCCTGCTAATGCTAATGCTCCAGTCCTGTATACCTCGGGATAGATCTCGTCAGCTAATCCTGGGGACATAATCCGGATCCAGGTCCTCAGGGGATATAGCAAGGTACAAGAAAGCTCATGCCAAAATAAATGCAGTGCAGCAATAAATGAACAATAGGGTAAATAAATATCCAGCTAAGTGATATACAAGTGAGAGTGTTAGTCATACTCGGGCTGAGACTACTACAGGATCAGTGTCGGAGAAACCCATAGCAGTATTTTCTCGAAGGGCCAGAACTGGTGCCATAGCTCTGTGTCAGAGACTAAGACACATCCAGATTACAATATATATAATATAATCAGCCTTGATATGGTAATACTCTCCCCACCCAATGAAATCTCACGTCTCATGTCCATGACACGCAGGATCAAAACTAATGCACAAGTCAGGATATAATCTAAGCATGTAAACTGTATATGTCATAAACCTGTATCCTATACAGAATCACCATGAATATCTCAGAAAGATTTTGTCTCATGAACAGTGTCAAGTGTCCTGGGTATAATGTACTTGGTAAGACAAGTACGAGAATGTAAAGGGTCACGAATGTCCATCTCTAGATGACAATATACAACACCGCGTACGATGTTGGCACCCGACTATAATCGGACGCTAAGTAAGTCACACGGTCCTAGGTTAAGCATGCACAACAATATAAAAGAATCAAAGAAAATATGTAACAAGACTGTAAATTTTGGCAAGTTACACTTGCCCACTGATGTATAACTAAGTCAAGGAATAAGTAGCAAGACTGCAGGATTTGGCAAGGTACACTTGCATGGGGTTCTGGCTTCAACTGTAGCTCTGGTCTCAGTGTGATCTGCTGGTAATACTCCGGTTGCTACAATAAACATCACCATTAGATTTAGAAAATATCAAATAGCTAGAAACGCCTGTCCTTACGTCCAATTTGGACACAGGGGCAAAAATGACATTTCCGGGTCAAAACGGGGTCCACATGTGGGCCACTTTGCACCGAAAAGTGTGTCAGGGTCAAAGGTCTCCAAATTCGTCAAACTTAGTGTCAAAAGGTCAGGAACGATGATACGAACCCAACGGAACTTCCAGAATTAGATTCCGATGAGCCGATCACAATATCGCCCGTCAAGTGGAGCCTATGGGGCCCACGATACGCGATTCTGTCAACGTTCTCAGAATCGAACCAAACTTGGGTCACAGGACCAGCGTATTGCTACGAGTCCGATGGCGCAAGTTTTGTCTCGATCCGACGTATGTACACGAAGTTACGACGTATTCCAGAACAGACGGATACGGGGCGGTGTCGGCGGATACGCGTTGATTCCGGTGTGCACGCACATCCGAATCGACTTCTGCGAAATCCCACACGACCGTATCATCGACGCGCACGTTCGGTAAAGACCGCGTGCGACCAAGTCGTCCCGTTTGGCGGGGCGTACTCAGTTCCGGGGTAAAACGGGGCATTGTTTTTCCCATTTTTGGATCGCGGTGTGCGATCACCACAGGATGCGATGCACCGAGCGGGTTACACGGGCACCGAGAGGGTCATATAGTCTACGCGACGCAACTGACGGAATCAAAAATGGAATTACGGGGAGAGAGGAAACGCTACCTGAACAGGGCTCCGTGAATCTGACTTCTTCGTGTCCGACACGTGTCCGAGTCGTGTCCGGGTGCTGCGACCTAGGGTTAGGGTTTCGAGCTGCTGTGCGACGGCCGGAGGCGGGCCGGAGGGTGGCAGGTGAGGGCCGAAGGTGGTCGAGAAAGGCGGCGCAGGTCTCGGCTGAGCGGCCGGAGGCGGCGGCGTGCGTCAGGCGGCGCCGAGGGCTGAGCCGGCTGCTGTTGCGGCTGAGGCTTGCTGTCCCGCGGAGGAAGGAGGAAGGAAGAGTTGAGGAGAGACGGGGCAGTGCGGCGAGGCGGGAGGCGGAGGAGGTAGTCGAGGGGTGAAGGGGCCGGAGTTGGAGCTGGAGGGGTTGTGGAGGTTGATGGTGGTGAGGGTTCTCCGTCGACGGGGACGACGGGAGGGGTCGTGGCTGAGCGGGGGAGGAGTTGTGGAGGTCGATGGTCGACGGCGAGGTGATGGGGGTGCTTGCAGGGTGGTGGAGAGAGGCTAGGGCGGCGGCTAGGGTTCAGACGAGGAGATCGTCGGCTGCGGCGGAGTCGATTGCAGGGGACGGCGGCGCGGGCGGTTAGGGTTTGCGGCGGTGGCACAGAAGTCGAGAGAGGGGGTTATATACAGCGCCGCCGGGTCGGAACAGTGTTTCCGACCCGGTTGGGGATTAGGGCTTAGTTCGGGTCGGGTCGGGTTGTCAGCGGGTCGGGTCGGGTTTTGGGCCCGGATCCGACCCAATAAAGAATTGGGTTTGGGTTTGCTTAGACCGGTCGGTCCAGTTTGGTTTAGTTCGGTTTATTTGAAATAAACCCGGTTTATTTCTGGGTTTAAATTGATTTATTTATTTAATAGTTTTTAGGGCTCTAAACGGGTTTTCGGAGTCCAATAAATTCCCGGAAAATTATCCTATGTCCGGTTTTCCATTTTACACCATAAAATATTATTTTCATAATATTTTAATATTAATTAACAGCAATTAAAAATTATTTAATTACCAAATGCTTAGGTTTTAATTACAGAAAATTCCTAAAAATTTCCGAAAATTGTGAAAAATCCAAATTTAAAATTCTTGAAAAATTAGGGGGTTTACAATCTACCTCCCTTAAGAGGATTGTGTTCTCGCAATCAAAGAATAACCGGTCAACAGAGATGACACAGTTGCAAATATTGTTTGAAACACATCAGGATCAAGGAGATTCAAGGATGAGAGTGTAAGAATAATACGTAGGAAAAATTTTCCCTAAGCATTTAAAAGTTATGCAATTTCCCGGGTGAAAAAAATCTAGAAGGCTACAATTTAGAAAACTAGGTTATCACTTAAAACATATTAGGTTATCAATTATAGAAACATTCTAGGTTATTAGCAAGTTCAACATTATTAGGTTAAGGCTAGGGTCACGAACCAAGAAACACGAGATAAAACAATACTAGAAATAGAAAACTATAAAAACTTACGTGCATTAGCTACTCCATGAATCTGTGCGTCCTCCAAAGTCATTGCATAAGCTTGTCCGCGGCCTTGAGGTGGATTCCTCTGCTGCTGATGGGCCTGCTGGAAGGGTGCTGCTCGAGGTGCCAAAGGTGGCCTTGGTTGATATCCTCCTGGTGTTGGTATAGCTTGTTGGTTTGCCCTTGGTGCTCATTCTCTACGCTCAGGGCAGTCCCTCACTGTATGCTGTCTGGATCCGCAACCTAAGCATAGTCCTAACCTGCGTCGGCATTCCCTGGCGAGATGGCCTGCTTTGCCACAGTAGTGACAAGTAGAAAGGACTATTACTTGTGGTGTAGATGCTTCCTGCTGTTGGTGTAGGTGAGGTCTCTTTGCAGCTTCTTCTTGTGGTGCTCTGATTGTTGCTGATGTGGAAGGCCGCTTCAGACTGGTCTCTTTCCTGGTGACGCGCTCCATGCGCCGAGCTGCAGCAAGGACGTCCGAGTAAGATGTGGGTGCAATGGATCCAATTAGTTTCTGTAGCTCGAAGTTTAGTCCATCGAAGAACTTCTCGGCCTTCTCTTCTTCTGTCGGAATCAAGGTAGGGGCGAAGCGACTCAGACGAATAAATTCCGCGTTGTACTCTTCCACTGTCATATTGCCTTGGTTAAGGCGGTTGAACTTGTCTTTGAGTTCTGATCGAGCGGTAGCTGGAATGTACATTTCCTGAAAGAGTCTGGAGAACTTCTCCCATGTGACTCGGTCTGGTCCGAGCCGGGTCTCCTCGGATAGCCACCAGTAATGTGCATTATCTGTCAATTGTATTCTGATGGCAGTCATCCAACGTTCCTTTGGTAGCTCTGCTGCTTCTAATTGATGTCGTATGTTGGTAAGCCACTCATGAACTTCTGTAGGTTCCTCTTTGCCTGAGAAGGTACGGGGCTTCAGCTGGCGGAAGTCGGTGATAGAGCCCATCGGTTGCCGTCGAGTTGGTAGGTTGGCCTGATCCAGTGCATTTACTATGCTGTTCCTCAAGTAATCCGCTTCGCGACGCTGAGCTTCTTGATAAATATGTTGTTGGGCTTGCATCATTGCGTAGATCATTTGGAACATCTTTTGCCCGTCCATAGGCTGTCCTGGTGGGATTACAGGCATTGGTGGAACGAACTGCGGAGGCGGTGGAATGTCGTCTCGCCGAAATCTAGGAGCATGCTGATCTGCTTGGCTGCTTCGGTGAGTAGAGGGATCTCCACTCAATGGCGCCACTTCATCTTCTTCGTAGGTGGCTACAGCACCTATTGGTGTGTTTGCTGGAGTTTCGTCGCTTGCTCTTGAGTCCATTACTCTGCATCAAAATAAACTATAAGAGGCGCACAGGAATCAAGCCAAGATGCAAGAAAATTTAATTCGAATACAATATAGATATCAAGAACGTTTTCAAGCAAATGGATGAGATCCTAAAAACTTATCCTATTCTTATTGCAGGCTTGCTCGGTCCCTAAGTTAAAACCGAACAATTTAGTCGTTGACCTGCATGGGCCACCACAAAAACCATGTCACGCCCCAGTCCCACAATGCTGAGGGACCAGACGCATAATAATGGCCAGCAGCACACATCGATGGACAAACCCAATTTAATGGATCCATCGGGGCATACTTAAGCTGTAATACAACAATAAGTAGGTACAATGATATAAGTCACAGTCTAAACTAATCTCATCCACAACAGATAAACACAGATCAAATGTCAGAATAAAACAAATAAATATAACCTAACAAGTCTCAATAAAAGTATCTCAGAGAATAATCCGAGTACAAGTCTGGTACATCAATGAAATAGACTGGAAATAAAATAACTATAAACTGAAATAAATGAGTATCTTAAGCCAATACTCAAGAGAAGTCATCTGGTACAATCTCGTCCTCAGATCCTGGTTCTGCTCCAAGGTAGGCACCTTCTCCTGCTAATGCTAATGCTCCAGTCCCGTATACCTCGGGATAGATCTCGTCAGCTAATCCTGGGGACATAATCCGGATCCAGGTCCTCAGGGGACATAGCAAGGTACAAGAAAGCTCATGCCAAAATAAATGCAGTGCAGCAATAAATGAACAATAGGGTAAATAAATATCCAGCTAAGTGATATGCAAGTGAGAGTGTTAGTCATACTCAGGCTGAGACTACTACAGGATCAGTGTCGGAGAAACCCATAGCAGTATTTTCTCGAAGGGCCGGAACTGGTGCCATAGCTCTGTGTCAGAGACTAAGACACATCCAGATTACAATATATATAATATAATCAGCCTTGATATGGTAATACTCTCCCCACCCAATGAAATCTCACGTCTCATGTCCATGACACGCAGGATCAAAACTAATGCACAAGTCAGGATATAATCTAAACATGTAAACTGTATATGTCATAAACCTGTATCCTATACAGAATCACCATGAATATCTCAGGAAGATTCTGTCTCATGAACAGTGTCAAGTGTCCTGGGTATAATGTACTTGGTAAGACAAGTACGAGAATGTAAAGGGTCACGAATGTCCATCTCTAGATGACAATACACAACACCACGTACGATGTTGGCACCCGACTATAATCGGACGCTAAGTAAGTCACACGGTCCTAGGTTAAGCATGCACAACAATGTAAAAGAATCAAGGAAAATATGTAACAAGACTGCAAAGTTTGGCAAGGTACACTTTTCCACTGATGTATAACTAAGTCAAGGAATAAGTAGCAAGACTGCAGGATTTGGCAAGGTACACTTGCCTGGGGTTCTGGCTTCAACTGTAGCTCTGGTCTCAGTGTGATCTGCTGGTACTACTCCGGTTGCTGCAATAAACATCACCATTAGATTTAGAAAATATCAAATAGCTAGAAACGTCTATCCTTACGTCCAATTTGGACACAGGGGCAAAAATGACATTTTCGGGTCAAAACGGGGTCCACATGTGGGCCACTTTGCACCGAAAAGCGTGTCAGGGTCAAAGGTCTCCAAATTCGTCAAACTTAGTGTCAACAGGTCAGGAACGATGATACGAACCCAATGGAACTTCCAGAATTGGATTCCGATGAGCCGATCACAATATCGCCCATCAAGTGGAGCATGTAGGGCCCACGATACGCGATTCTGTCAACGTTCTCAGAATCAAACCAAACTTGGGTTACAGGACCAGCATATTGCTACGAGTCCGATGGAGCAAGTTTCGTCTCGATCCGACGTGTGTATACGAAGTTACGACGTATTCCAGAACAGACGAATACGGGGCGGTGTCGGCGGATACGCGTTGATTCCGGTGTGCACGCACATTCGAATCGACTTTTGCGAAATTCCACACGACCGTATCATCGACGCGCACGTTCGGTAAAGACTGCGTGCGACCAAGTCATCCCGTTTGGCGGGGCGTACTCAGTTTCGGGGTAAAACGGGGCATTGTTTTTTTCGTTTTTTGGATCGCGGTGTGCGATCACCACAGGACGCGATGCACCGAACGGGTTACACGGGCACCGAGAGGGTCATACAATCTACGCGACGCAACTGACGGAATCGAAAACGGAATTACAGGGAGAGAGGAAACGCTACCTGAACAAGGCTCCGTGAATCTGACTTCTTCGTGTCCGACACGTGTCCGAGTCGTGTCCGGGTGCTGCGACCTAGGGTTAGGGTTTCGAGCTGCTGGGCGATGGCCGGAGGCGGACCGGAGGGTGGCAGGCGAGGCCCGAAGGTGGTCGAGGAAGGCGGCGCAGGTCTCGGCTGAGCGGCCGGAGGCGGCGGCGTGCATGAGGCGGCACCGAGGGCTGAGCCGGCTGCTGTTGCGGCTGAGGCTTGCTGTCGCACGGGGGAAGAAGGAAGAAAGAGTTGAGGAGAGATGGGGCAGTGCGGTGAGGCGGGAGGCGGAGGAGGTAGTCGAGGGGTGAAGGGGCCGGAGTTGGAGCTGGAGGGGTTGTGGAGGTCGATGGTGGTAAGGGTTCTCCGTCGAAGGGGACGACGGAAGGGGTCGTGGCTGAGCGGGGGAGGAGTTGTGGAGGTCGATGGTCGACGGCGATGTGATGGGGGTGCTGGCAGGGTGGTGGAGAGAGGCTAGGGCGGCGGCTAGGGTTCAGGCGAGGAGATCGTTGTCACGCCCCGATCTCCCGCAGGCAATCGGCCGTTCCCGCTATGCGGGAATCACCCTCGCCAGCGCTCCGGCGGAACGATCGCTTAACCCATCCGGGCGTGATGCCGCACGAACGTGATCCACGCCCGTGCAAGGCCATGGTTCATGTGCTGGCGGTTAGAGTTCTAAGCCACAGAGTCGCACAGATTGTCCGAGTGCAGCGGAGTCATGAACGCATAGGCGATCGGTAACAGGTTCCCTGAGTCGACAAATATAGCGGAAGCATTGAAACAAAGTAAAGTAATCTCTTTATTGATATGAACAAGTATTACAGGCGGCGTATAGCCGAGATTACAAGTCGCTCAAGCCTCTCTCTCTGAAACAGTAAAAGCGTGCCAAGTGGCTACAATTGTGGAATGATTGTACAGGCGATGGTCGGGTGATGTTCACAACTTATGTCTTGTATATATGCTTCAGTCCCGGACGCACCGTTGCAAGGCTTCAGAGGGAACTCTTGGCCTTAGCACGCACGAAGGAGGCGTCCGCACCGAACGAGATTCTCCCGCACCCTGCATACAAACTGGTGGATTATCAGTACATTGAATGCACTGGTGGGGAAGCTACTCGCCCGCTCGACAAATCCAAACACGTAATACAGGTTCCGTGAACAACTATTAAGTTGTCTTTCTAGTTGTCTTAGGATCAGTTTCATGCAAACGTTGAATAGCCTAACGTGTCGGGCAGTGCACCGTGCGATGTTTGAGGGAACACGACGAGACTTACCAACTTACCATTTATCCTTCCCTGTCCAAGGCAAACATTATTAATTTAAGCAGGGGCATGTATAAACATTCAGGAGGCAAGCATATGCAAACAGGAGGGTTCTTATAACATGATCGTTCAGGTGTTAAGTTATTCATTGATGCTATGCAATGACTCGCACGCGGATAGCCGCTAAGCGAGGATGACTTGTTATCTTTTGTTTCACAGGCAAGCACGCAACAGGTTAAATATACACGATAAACACACGATGCATTGCAAGCATATATACACGATGATCACTGGCTGATGCCATAATGGACTAGTCAAGGACGTGAATAACATGCAACGAGAAAATACGAGGAGCTCATAAAATACGATGCGTTGCAAGTTACCCAGTCCGCACACGATTGACTATAAACACGAAGTCTGCCCGTATCGGATCGGTGCCAGTGCCCCAGCACCGTCCGCAGAACTTATATCCTTGTGCACAAGTTGTCCATGATCGAACACGATTGTTAATTTACACACGAGCACACGAGATTCATTTAGCTATTGGATATGCACAGTCTCCTGGGCTGCTGTAAGCCCGCACAGGAAGGAGACTTGCAGGGAGATCCGAATACCTGAATGAGTCTTGCCACTGGAGTATGATTCATTTAGCTATTGGATATGCACAGTCTCTTGGGCTGCTGTAAGCCCGCACAGGAGGGAGACTTGCAGGGAGATCCAAATACCTGAATGAGTCTTGCCACAGGAGTATGATTCTTTACTTGACATGATGCAGTCTCCTGAATCGGGAACTGCCTTGGCGACCTAACGGTCCCGGATACTTGCAGGGTTATTCAGGCATGGAACGACTACTTAGTAGTCTCCCGAGGTTTGGATGAAAACACGGTAACATTCAAGCAGACAAGCATGCATTTCTAAGGAACATAAGCAGGCACGTTGCTCGGACCCGAAGGTAAGCCGAGAGTTGAAACCGTTAAGGGACTTAGCATGCGAGGGTCTGAATATAAGCAGTATTTCATTTCCATGTTCTAGCAAGCAATATGAGTTAGGATTATTCCCTTAGCTAGGTGCGTTGGATTCATTAGCATGCAGGGGGTGATTCACCTAGCGACTAGCATATAACATTTCAGATTTTTATGTGTGCTGGCTAAGCAAAGACAAGTTCATCGTAGCCACCCACCTTAGCGATGATTCGCCTCGGTAGAGCGATACGTCTGAGCGAGCCTCTGAAAGTCCAAGCCGGATTCCTGTAGGGACAAGTCTGGATATCCTTTGCTTCTCCTTTGAGGCAAAGCGGGTCGGGACAGCTGCACGATTGCCGTTTGAGACGGCAGTCCGCTTGAGCGGAACGGGGTGTTACATCCTACCCAACTTAGAAAAAGTCTCGTCCTCGAGACTTACTAAGGGCAAGCAGTAATCTAGGGTTGAGACAATCCTAGACAAGTCGTTTGTACTTGTTCATTTGGATCTTCACTTGCACAAGCTTCGAAATCAGCATATCGCTTAGACTGGATCGTGCGTACTTTCGAAGTGCACTTCTAGCGTAAACACATCAACCAGCTCAGTGATAGCGAAGTCTTAGCACTCGAGTTTCACCTTTTCTTAAGTCTTGGATGGTGCACTAGTTCAAGGCGTCCCTTGAATAGATGCATTCAACCAAACTTAGAGTTAGTAAAAATCGGACAAGCTACTAGCGATACTCTCAAGGGTTCGCACAGGTTGGCACAATGGCCACTCGCAGCATACAACCAGACAAGCAAGCATAACATTCAAAACGTATTTTGAAAGTATTTAGACTTATTGTTGGAATATCCCATCGAGGCATTGAGAGAGAGCGCGCACATAACCCACGAACGAGCTTTTGAAACAGAGATATCGAATCGAAGTCCAAAGGCGTAGAAGCCAGGCTCTGATACCAACCTGTCACGCCCCGATCTCCCGCAGGCAATCGGCCATTCCCGCTAGGCGGGAATCACCCTCGCCAGCGCTCCGGCGGAACGATCGCTTAACCCATCCGGGCGTGATGCCGCACGAACGTGATCCACGCCCGTGCAAGGCCATGGTTCATTGGCTGGCGGTTAGAGTTCTAAGCCACAGAGTCGCACAGATTGTCCGAGTGCAGCGGAGTCATGAACGCATAGGCGATCGGTAACAGGTTCCCTGAGTCGACAAATATAGCGGAAGCATTGAAACAAAGTAAAGTAATCTCTTTATTGATATGAACAAGTGTTACAGGCGGCGTATAGCCGAGATTACAAGTCGCTCAAGCCTCTCTCTCTCTGAAACAGTAAAAGCGTGCCAAGTGGCTATAATTATGGAATGATTGTACAGGCGATGGTCGGGCGATGTTCATAACTTATGTCTTGTATATATGCTTCAGTCCCGGACCCACCGTTGCAAGGCTTCAGAGGGAACTCTTGGCCTTAGCACGTATGAAGGAGGCGTCCGCACCGAACGAGGTTCTCCCGCACCCTGTATACAAACTGGTGGATTATCAGTACATTGAATGCACTGGTGGGGAAGCTACTCGCCCGCTCGATAAATCCAAACACGTAATACAGGTTCCGTGAACAACTATTAAGTTGTCTTTCTAGTTGCCTTAGGATCAGTTTCATGCAAACGTTGAATAGCCTAACGTGTCGGGCAGTGCGCCGTGCGATGTTTGAGGGAACACGGCGAGACTTACCAACTTACCATTTATCCTTCCCTGTCCAAGGCAAACATTATTAATTTAAGCAGGGGCATGTATAAACATTCAGGAGGCAAGCATATGCAAACAGGAGGGTTCTTATAACATGATCGTTCAGGTGTTAAGTTATTCATTGATGCTATGCAATGACTCGCACGCGGATAGCCGCTAAGCGAGGATGACTTGTTATCTTTTGTTTCACAGGCAAGCACGCAACAGGTTAAATACACACGATAAACACACGATGCATTGCAAGCATATATACACGATGATCACTGGCTGATGCCATAATGGACTAGTCAAGTACGTGAATAACATGCAATGAGAAAACACGAGGAGCTCATAAAATATGATGCGTTGCAAGTTACCCAGTCCGCACACGATTGACTATAAACACGAAGTCTGCCCGTATCGGATCGGTGCCAGTGCCCCAGCACCGTCCGCAGAACTTATATCCTTGTGCACAAGTTGTCCATGATCGAACACGATTGTTAATTTACACACGAGCACACGAGATTCATTTAGCTATTGGATATGCACAGTCTCCTGGGCTGCTGTAAGCCCGCACAGGAAGGAGACTTGCAGGGAGATCCGAATACCTGAATGAGTCTTGCCACTGGAGTATGATTCATTTAGCTATTGGATATGCACAGTCTCTTGGGCTGCTGTAAGCCCGCACAGGAGGGAGACTTGCAGGGAGATCCAAATACCTGAATGAGTCTTGCCACAGGAGTATGATTCTTTACTTGACATGATGCAGTCTCCTGAATCGGGAACTGCCTTGGCGACCTAACGGTCCCGGATACTTGCAGGGTTATTCAGGCATGGAACGACTACGTAGTAGTCTCCCGAGGTTTGGATGAAAACACGGTAACATTCAAGCAGACAAGCATGCATTTCTAAGGAACATAAGCAGGCACGTTGCTCGGACCCGAAGGTAAGCCGAGAGTTGAAACCGTTAAGGGACTTAGCATGCGAGGGTCTGAATATAAGCAGTATTTCATTTCCATGTTCTAGCAAGCAATATGAGTTAGGATTATTCCCTTAGCTAGGTGCGTTGGATTCATTAGCATGCAGGGGGTGATTCACCTAGCGACTAGCATATAACATTCCAGATTTTTATGTGTGCTGGCTAAGCAAAGACAAGTTCATCGTAGCCACCCACCTTAGCGATGATTCGCCTCGGTAGAGCGATACGTCTGAGCGAGCCTCTGAAAGTCCAAGCCGGATTCCTGTAGGGACAAGTCTGGATATCCTTTGCTTCTCCTTTGAGGCAAAGCGGGTCGGGACAGCTGCACGATTGCCGTTTGAGACGGCAGTCCGCTTGAGCGGAACGGGGTGTTACATCCTACCCAACTTAGAAAAAGTCTCGTCCTCGAGACTTACTAAGGGCAAGCAGTAATCTAGGGTTGAGACAATCCTAGACAAGTCGTTTGTACTTGTTCATTTGGATCTTCACTTGCACAAGCTTCGAAATCAGCATATCGCTTAGACTGGATCGTGCGCACTTTCGAAGTGCACTTCTAGCGTGAACACATCAACCAGCTCAGTGATAGCGAAGTCTTAGCACTCGAGTTTCACCTTTTCTTAAGTCTTGGATGGTGCACTAGTTCAAGGCGTCCCTTGAATAGATGCATTCAACCAAACTTAGAGTTAGTAAAAATCGGACAAGCTACTAGCGATACTCTCAAGGGTTCGCACAGGTTGGCACAATGGCCACTCGCAGCATACAACCAGACAAGCAAGCATAACATTCAAAACGTATTTTGAAAGTATTTAGACTTATTGTTGGAACATCCCATCGAGGCATTAAGAGAGAGCGCGCACATAACCCACGAACGAGCTTTTGAAACAGAGATATCGAATCGAAGTCCAAAGGCGTAGAAGCCA
This sequence comes from Iris macrosiphon, assembly GCA_036927795.1. Taxonomy (NCBI): domain Eukaryota; kingdom Viridiplantae; phylum Streptophyta; class Magnoliopsida; order Asparagales; family Iridaceae; genus Iris; species Iris macrosiphon. Next base: position 15,723 of record JAYESA010000648.1, read on the forward strand.
GGCTCTGATACCAACCTGTCACGCCCCGATCTCCCGCAGGCAATCGGCCGTTCCCGCTAGGCGGGAATCACCCTCGCCAGCGCTCCCGCGGAACGATCGCTTAACCCATCCGGGCGTGATGCCGCACGAATGTGATCCACGTCCGTGCAAGGCCATGGTTCATTGGCTGGCGGTTAGAGTTCTAAGCCACAGAGTCGCACAGATTGTCCGAGTGCAGCGGAGTCATGAACGCATAGGCGATCGGTAACAGGTTCACTGAGTCGACAAATATAGCGGAAGCATTAAAACAAAGTAAAGTAATCTCTTTATTGATATGAACAAGTGTTACAGGCGGCGTATAGCCGAGATTACAAGTCGCTCAAGCCTCTCTCTCTCTGAAACAGTAAAAGCGTGCCAAGTGGCTACAATTATGGAATGATTGTACAGGCGATGGTCGGACGATGTTCACAACTTATGTCTTGTATATATGCTTCAGTCCCGGACCCACCGTTGCAAGGCTTCAGAGGGAACTCTTGGCCTTAGCACGTACGAAGGAGGCGTCCACACCGAACGAGGTTCTCCCGCACCCTGTATACAAACTGGTGGATTATCAGTACATTGAATGCACTGGTGGGGAAGCTACTCGCCCGCTCGATAAATCCAAACACGTAATACAGGTTCCGTGAACAACTATTAAGTTGTCTTTCTAGTTGCCTTAGGATCAGTTTCATGCAAACGTTGAATAGCCTAACGTGTCGGGCAGTGCGCCGTGCGATGTTTGAGGGAACACGGCGAGACTTACCAACTTACCATTTATCCTTCCCTGTCCAAGGCAAATATTATTAATTTAAGCAGGGGCATGTATAAACATTCAGGAGGCAAGCATATGCAAACAGAAGGGTTCTTATAACATGATCGTTCAGGTGTTAAGTTATTCATTGATGCTATGCAATGACTCGTACGCGGATAGCCGCTAAGCGAGGATGACTTGTTATCTTTTGTTTCACAGGCAAGCACGCAACAGGTTAAATACACACGATAAACACACGATGCATTGCAAGCATATATACACGATGATCACTAGCTGATGCCATAATGGACTAGTCAAGTACGTGAATAACATGCAACGAGAAAACACGAGGAGCTCATAAAACACGTTGCGTTGCAAGTTACCCAGTCCGCACACGATTGACTATAAACACGAAGTCTGCCCGGATCGGATCGGTGCCAGTGCCCCAGCACCGTCCGCAGAACTTATATCCTTGTGCACAAGTTGTCCATGATCGAACACGATTGTTAATTTACACACGAGCACACGAGATTCATTTAGCTATTGGATATGCACAGTCTCCTGGGCTGCTGTAAGCCCGCACTGGAGGGAGACTTGCAGGGAGATCCGAATACCTGAATGAGTCTTGCCACTGGAGTATGATTCATTTAGCTATTGGATATGCACAGTCTCCTGGGCTGCTGTAAGCCTGCACAGGAGGGAGACTTGCAGGGAGATCCAAATACCTGAATGAGTCTTGCCACAAGAGTATGATTCTTTACTTGACATGATGCAGTCTCCTGAATCGGGAACTGTCTTGGCGACCTAACGGTCCCGGATACTTGCAGGGTTATTCAGGCACGGAACGACTACGTAGTAGTCTCCCGAGGTTTGGATGAAAACACGGTAACATTCAAGCAGACAAGCATGCATTTCTAAGGAACATAAGCAGGCACGTTGCTCGGACCCGAAGGTAAGCCGAGAGTTGAAACCGTTAAGGGACTTAGCATGCGAGGGTCTGAATATAAGCAGTATTTCATTTCCATGTTCTAGCAAGCAATATGAGTTGGGATTATTCCCTTAGCTAGGTGCGTTGGATTCATTAGCATGCAGGGGGTGATTCACCTAGCGACTAACATATAACATTCCAGATTTTTATGTGTGCTGGCTAAGCAAAGACAAGTTCATCGTAGCCACCCACCTTAGCAATGATTCGCCTCGGTAGAGCGATACGTCTGAGCGAGCCTCTGAAAGTCCAAGCCGGATTCCTGTAGGGACAAGTCTGGATATCCTTTGCTTCTCCTTTGAGGCAAAGCGGGTCGGGACAGCTGCACGATTGCCGTTTGAGACGGCAGTCCGCTTGAGCGGAACGGGGTGTTACAATCGTCGGCTGCGGCGGAGTCGATTGCAGGGGACGGCGGCGCGGGCGGTTAGGGTTTGCGGCGGTGGCACAGAAGTCGAGAGAGGGGGTTATATACAGCGCCGCCGGGTCGGAACAGTGTTTCCGACCCGGTTGGGGATTAGGGCTCAGTTCGGGTCGGGTCGGGTTATCAGCGGGTCGGGTCGGGTTTTGGGCCTGGATCCGACCCAATAAAGAATTGGATTTGGGTTTGCTTAGACCGGTCGGTCCGGTTTGGTTTAGTTTGGTTTATTTGAAATAAACCCGGTTTATTTCTGGGTTTAAATTAGTTTATTTATTTAATAGTTTTTAGGGCTCTAAACGGGTTTCCGGAGTCCAATAAATTCCCGAAAAATTACCATATGTCCGACTTTCCATTTTACACCATAAAATATTATTTCCATAATATTTTAATATTAATTAACGGCAACTAAAAATCATTTAATTACCAAATACTTAGGTTTTAATTACAAAAAATTCCTAAAAATTTTCGAAAATTGTAAAAAATCCAAATTTAAAATTCTTAAAAAATCAGGGGGTTTACATCAATAAATCTCCAACATATTCTTTGCTTAACATGTCGGTGTAGAATTGTCATGACCCACACCAGGAATAAGGGTATGAGTACGTAAACCACGCCCAACCTACGTCGTGACAACGACATAGAACGTTGTCTAGGTCAACAATACTATCTAAACAAAAGCTTATTTTTTATAGCGCAGCGAGAGATTTTAGAAGATCTTCAAGAGATTGGCGTAGAAGTAATATTGTCTGGCAACGCAACATTGATGACAGGTCTATAAGTTCAGTCTAGTATAGTGAAAAGAATCAAGGTAGCACAGTCAGCAGATGCCAAGCTTCAGCGACTCAGAGTAGAGTGTGAGGCAGGACGTAGACCAGAACTTAGCATTCCCAGTGAAGGAACTCTCCATTTTGGGAATCTTCTTTGTGTACCTAACGGAGACCTTCGTCGTGAGATTATGTCGGAGACCCATAGTTCACAATATTCAGTGCATCCCGGAGGAACCAAGATGTATAGAGACATTCGTCAGCATTTCTGGTAGAATGGAATGAAGCGCGAGATAGCGCAGTTTGTTTCTCGATGTTTGGTATGTCAACAAGTTAAAGCTGATCATCAGAGACCAGCAGACTTCTTCAACCTTGACCAATTCCAGAATGGAAGTGGGAGCATATTACCATAGATTTTATGACAGGTCTATATCGATCCCCAGCTGGCAGGGATGCTATTTGGGTAATAATGGACAAACTCACGAAAGTTGTACACTGTCTTCCTTTCAGGATTGGCTAGTCCACAGAACAGTTAGCCAAGATATATATGAGACAGATTGTTAGACTATATGGAGTGCCAGTCAGCATAGTCTCGGATAGAGATTCAAGATTTACTTCCCAATTTTGGCAGAGTCTTCAACAGAGCTTAGGCACCCGCCTGAAGTTCAGTACGATATATTACCCCCAGATAGATGGTCAGTCGAAGAGAACCATCCAGACTCTAGACGATATGCTTCGTTCATGTATCCTTGGCTTTTGTGGTTCATGGGAGGATCACTTACACCTGGTAGAGTTCTCCTACAATAACAATTTCCAGGCCAGTATCCAGATGGCACCCTTCAAGGCACTATATGGCAGGAAGTGCAGATCCCCTGTAGCTTGGGATGATATTGGCGAAAGGTAATTGCTTGGTCCCGAAATGATAGTCCAGATAATTGAAGTGGTCAAGCAAGTCCGGAAGCATCTTCAAGTGGCACAAAATCGCCAGCGTCATTGGGCCGATTCGCATCGGCGAACTCTTAAGTTTTATGTCGGCGACCATATATTTCTTCGGATTATGCCTACCCGCGGAGTCATCAGATTTGGTGTAAGGAAAAAGCTTAGTCCACGGTACATAGGACCTTTTATATTCTCGAGCGAGTAGGAAATATTTCCTATCGTCTTTCTCTTCCGCCGTTGCTTCGTGAGATGCATAATATTTTCATGTATCCCAGCTACGACGGTATATACCAGATGCAAACCATGTCCTAGATTATTCAAAATTGGTTGTTGGTACCGACCTTTCATATGAGGAGAGGCATGTATCCATTTTGGACCAGAGAGAGAAAATTCTCAAGAACCGGACCATTCGTTTAGTCTGAGTTGCTTGAGGGCATCACTCACTGGGAGAGTCAACTTGGGAGTGCGAGGATGATATCCGAGCTCGATGCCTGTATCTGTTTGACTCGTGAGATATACTTATTCGTATATCTTGTACCCTGATCTTGTCTTATGCATGCTTGCCTTATTTTAGATAGTACATAGCTTGTGATTGGCACCCGTACCATGATGCTTGTTTTATTGCTTGATTTTTATAGTCTTCTAGCTAGATCCTGTGCCTTATTGAAATTCTGAGGACAAAATTTTTCTAAGAAGGTGAGAGTTGTGAGACTCGTCTTACTATCGCGTATTTTTTATGTTCATATCTTGTATATGCGTGATAATGGTGTATATTGCTTTCCGTATATTTTTCTGGATTTCTCTAGCTTCTCTCATGTAATTTCTAGATTTGTGAAGAGTGTTAACCACTCTTGATATATAACCCCTCTATTTCTCTCTCTTTTCCATTCTTTCACTTTTCTTTCTTTTTATTTTCTTTTCCTTTCCTCTCCCCTCCTCCCTAGCCGAGAGCAGCCCAGGCCGGTCCCCCTCCCCTTTTCCTTGGTAATAGTGGTAGTAGTTAGTGGTGGTTTTAGGCAATTACATCTTGCTAGTGAGAAAGAAGTTTTACTTTTACATTATTGTGGATCTTTTGCATTTTATTAGTCTTTATTGTGTTCTATGAACTCCTCTACATGTTTACTTCTTGGTATTTTCAGTTTTGATAGCTTGGTTGGACTAGATCTACATTCTTGAGTTTTCATGGTTTTTATCTCTTAAAACTTATTGTTTTCCAAAACCACTTGTTCTATGTGAGAGAGCATCTGATTTCAAGTTGTTTAGAACTTTACTTCTCTAGATTTTTGGGCTAGAAACGGGGATTTCATGGAGGAATTAGATTTCAGACTTGAAGCTTTTTCTGGCTGAAACTTGTTGTTCTGGGATGAAGGAGTTACATGCGGCCTGCTTGGCATGCGGCCTGGACTCCTCGCTCTAAACTCAGTAGACAGCCATCTTTTTGGACGCATGAATGAATCTGCACATGTGCCCCTTGGCCAAACGCATGAAATTTGAACGAATTTTTTTCTTTAAGTTCCTGATTCCATGCGGCCCAGATGAGCATGCGGCCGAGTTGTCCATGCGGGCCCGATAAATGAATTCATTTTTTCCTCTAATGCATGACTCAGCGCCGCCTTGGCACGGTTTCCACTAATTTTGTCTTTTCTTTCCCTGACACGCTTTATTGGCCAGTCACATCGGTCACTTCTCTGACACGCTTTATTGGTCACTCACATTGGTTACTTCCCTGACACGCTTTATTGGCCAGTCACCTCGGTCACTTCCCTGACACGCTTTATTGTCCAATCACATTAGTCACTTTTCTGACCTTGTGTTTATTCCCTGTAACTCAACCCTTCTCCCGAGGAGTGGACCTTGTTATAACCCATGCAGCCAGTTTCTTGCATGCGACCAACTTCATGCATGCGACCAGCTTCATGCATGCGATATGTTTCTTTCCTGCGGCTAGCTCATCTCATGCATCTCTAGCACTTATAGTAGAATGTTTTTCTTTGTTATATGTTCTCTTATGGATTATTTACTCATTATGCTTGACCCAATTAGTTAAATTCATATGATGCATGTTATTTTTAAATTGCTTATAACCTGGATGCTACACTTACCAGAACATGGAACTGTTAAACTAAGAACTCCCGGAACCTGACTTGTATTGAATGAACCTGATCCCTGACTCCAAATACCTGACATGTACTGATAAACCGGATAGTGGCTCGGCGTAGCTCACTCTGGACATACTAGAATCTCCATAACTGAAATACTTGTACTGATAAGATAATTTTTTGTGGTTGCTTACTTGTCCCTGTCCTGATTGTACTTGTCAAGCTATTGTTCAGTCTTGCATCATGTCTAAAGCAGATTCCTGAGCACCATGGTCAGGAATCCTTGATAACTTGCCTAAGTTAATAACTAGAATAATTATTTAGAAGCATCTAGAGAGATTTTCTGGCTACATGCAATTCTGGTATCCCAGTGACATCTGATGGAATTGGAGCTCTTCGTCGAGAGTGGCATACTTTTAGCACACCGCCGAGTGTTGTAATCTACCAGTAAAATACTATATATTTAAATTAATCTATGTTATGTATTCTTACGTCTGGATAACCCGGATAGTCTGCATGGCATGTGGCTGTATGAAATCTCAACTGCATTTGTTAGTAACCAGGATTATAATAACCCTAGTTAGGTAATGGTAGTAAGTCGTAGGTCATGATTGGCCATGATTGCATATTTTCTAGTCTTATCTTGGATCATCTAGCTACTAATCCTGAACTGTACCCGTTACTGATTCCTGAAACTGCTTAAACTGCTTATTACATATTGCTCTCATTTATATTTCCTTATGCTATTGAATGTTGCATGCTGGTTTTAGTTCCTAAGTTGGCTCCCTTGTGGTACTTTGCTGTTTTAGGATCTGACCCCATTGGTTTTGTATGGCCAGATATTAGAGCAATACCGCAGGATCTTTCATACTTCCCGTATCCAGATGGTGAACACCAGGAGCACCCGAGGACTTGAGTGGGTTTCTTCTTCATCACCCACCTGATCTTATACTCGTACTTTGAGGCGTCTAGCCATCGAGCATATGTTTAGCTCGTGTTTTGATACTTGACATCCTAGCCTGCATGCCTACATGTAAAGCATATTCTAGACTATTGCTAGAGCTAATCATGTAATAGTGTACTCTGCTAGTTCTTCATTCTGGTAACTAGCTTCATGATCATCTATGTATGTATAGTTTGGAATGCCTTACTATTATATGTTTGGTGATTATGCTTCTTGTAACTTGTTGCTTGCTCGAAATTGAGACAACTAGGACTCTTGACCCAAGAATGACTGTTGGATTATAAAGTAAACCCTCATATGTCTAGACAACTGTGACCGTATCTCAGGGTATAGAGTATTCTGGTGTACGTAGCAGGCTTTGTCTGTCACGCCCCAGTCCCAAAATACCGAGGGACTGGACGCGTGATGATGGCCAGCAGCATGCACCGATGGACAAACCCAATTTAATGGATCCATCGGGGCATACTTAAGTTGTAATACAATAGTCAGGGTTTACTAATCTCATCCACAGAATAAAGATAGCAACATCAGCAAAAGAAATAAACAACAACATCCAGTTACAAGTAATTAAAAATTGGGGAACAACCCGATAATAAGTCTGTTTACACAAGTTCAATTAAACAGAAAAATAAAGAGTTTATTGGCCAAGTAGAACTGAGCATGGCGAAGCAGTTGTTCAGGAGAAGTCCTCAGCAATCACCTCGTCCTCAGGTTCCGGTACTACTCCGAGTAGGGCCCCTGTTCCGTACACCTCAGGGTAGATCTCGTCTGCTAAATCTGGGGACATAATCCATTCCAGGTCCTCACGGGACATAGCAAGGTACAGAAAATACAAGCCAAAATAATGCAGTACAGAAATAAAGGGACAATAGGGTAAGTAATTAAACCAGCTAAGTGATAATGCAAGTGAGAGTTTTAGTCATACTCAGGCTGAAACTACTACAGGATCAGTGTCAAAGAAACCATAGCAGTATTTTCTCGAAGGGCCAGTACGATACCAAAGCTGTGTCAGAATCTAAGGCACTTCTATTAAGTTATTATATATATATATTCAGCCATTTGTATGGTAATTCTCTCCCCACCCAATGTAATCTCACGTCACAGTTCCATAATGTCTCATGTTCATGTCACGCAAAATTAAACTAATGCAATAAGTCATTTATTAAGGTCTAAGAAAATAATGTTCAAGTCATGAAATTTGTATCCTATACAGAACCACCTTGAATAGTCAGGAAGATTCTGTATCATGATTTGTGTCAGGTGTCCTGGGTATAATGTACTTGATAGGGCAAGTACAAGAAATATAAATGTCACGATATCTATCTCTAGGTGACGTTACACAACCCCGCGTACAGTGTTGGCACCCGACTATTAATCGGAAGCTAAGTAAGTCACTCAGCCCTAGGTTAAGCATGCACAAGTATATTTATATAGTCAAAGGAATAAATAACAAAAACTGCAAGTTTGGCAAGGTACACTTGCCTGGGTTTACGGTTCCAATTGTAGCTCGGGCTTCAGCTGGGATTGCAGGCAGTACTCCGGTTGCTGAAACAAATATCACCATCAGATCCAGAAAATATTAATCAACTAGAAATGCCTGTCCTTAAGTCCAATTTGGAGACAAGGGCAAAAACGACATTTTCGGGCAAAATGGGGTCCACATGTTGGCCACTTTACACCGAAAAATGCGTCAGGGTCAAAGGTCTCCAAATCTGTCCAACTTAGTGTCAACAGGTCAGGAACGATGATACGAACCCAACGGAACTTCCAGAATTGGATTCCGATGAGCCGTTCTCAAAATCGTCCGTCAAGTGGAGCCTGTGGGGCCCACGACACACAATTTTGTCAACGTTCTCAGAATCGAACCAAACTTGGCTCACAGGACCAGCGTATTGCTACGAGTCCGATGGTGCAAGTTTTGTCTTGATCCGACGAGTGTACACTAAGTTACAGCAAAATACAGAAAAATTGGATACGGGACGGTGTCCGCGGATACGCGTTGATTCCGGTGTGCACGCACATCCGAATCAGCTTCTGCGAAATCCCGCACGTCCGTATCAACGACGCGCACGTATCGGTGAAGACCGCGTGCGACCAAGTCGTCCCATTTGGCGGGGCGTACTCAGTTTCAGGGTAAAACAGGGTGTTGGTTTTCCTGTTTTTGGATCGCGGTTCGCGATCACCACAGGACGCGTTGCACCGAGCAGTTTGCACGGGCACCGAGGGGGTCATACAAGCTACGCGATGCAAAAGACGGAATCAAAAATGGGTAAACGAGCAGGGAGATACGCGTACCTGAACAGGGCTCCGGGAAACTGTGTTTCTCGTGTCCGCGATGTGTCCGGTGTCCGAATCATGTCCTGTGTCGAGTCCTTACTGTGTCCGTGTCCTGGCTGCGGATTTAGGGCTTCTGCGAGTTCGCCGGAGGAGGGCGGTGCTGCGGTGGTGTCGTCGGCTCTGCACGGCGGGAAGGACGGCGGATCGGTCTCCGGCGAGGCGCTGGGACGGAGTGGGCAGCGAGGAGGATGGGGCTCGGGTGGTGTGTGGGGAAGAAGGAGGAGGAGAGGCTGGGCACGGCGGAGGAAGTGCTGCGCTGCGGCAGAGCTGCGGGTGAGGAGGTGGCCGGCGCTGGGTGGTGCCGGGGTCGAGTGGAGAGCCGGAGGCGGAGGAGGGGAGAATAGGGCTCGGGTGAGGGTTTATATAGGAGAGATGGGGAGAGGGAGCGGTGGCCGGCGAGGGGGAGGGGAAGAGGGAGCGACGACCGGCGAGGGATAGGCCATGCGGTGCTGGGAGGCGGGCAGCGGCCATTACGCGACTGGGGAAGGCGGTCGGGCGGCAGGTTCGCAGCTGGGAAGAAGAAGGGGTTCGGGTCGGATGATAACGGGTCGGGTCAACGGCGGATCCGGCCCGATCCGCAAACAGGGAAGCGGGTCGGGTCGGCGGGTCGGGTCGGGTTGGTCTTACGGCCCGGATCCGACCCAATAATCTTGAACCCGGTTCATCTAGACCGGGTTCGGTTCAATATTGGGTTCGGTTCAATATTGGGTTCGGTTCAGGCCAAATAAACCGGTTTATTTTGGTTTAAAAATATAATTAGTTTTAGGGCTTTAAAAATCCATCCGGGGTCCAATAAATTCCCGGAAAATTACCCTATGTCTAGTTTTTCACTTACACCATAAAATATTATTTTCATAATATTTTAATATTATTTATTATCAATTAAAAATTATTTAATAATTAAAACACCTGAATTATTTACAGAAAATTCTCAGAAAAATCTAGAAAATTATGAAAAATCCAAATTTAAAAATTCTTGAAAATCAGGGGGTTTACAATCTTCCCCCCTTAAGAGGATTGCGTTCTCGCAATCAAAGAATAACCGGTCAATAGAGATGACACGGTTGCAAAATTTATTCAAATCAGAAAATCAAGGTTGAGGGTTTAAACACATAGGAAAAGTCTGTAAACCCCCTGAATTTTCAAAATTATTAAAACTAGGATTATTCACAATTTTCTGGAATTTTCTGGGAATTTTCTGCAATTAAAATCAAGGTTTTAATTATTAAATGATTTTTATTTGTTAATAAATAATATTAAAATATCATGGAAATAACATTTTTGGGGGTAAAATGACAAACTGGACTTAGGGTAATTTTTCTGGATTTTTTTGGGCCTCAGACCTATTTTTAAATGCCTAAAAACTATTTTAATTAATTAATTAACTGTTTTATTATTTATTATTATTATTATTAATATTTTTTTTATTTTTCGGCCCATTGGGCCTGATCCGGCCCAGCCCAGTTCTTACCCAGCCCGTTCCCTTACCGGGTCGGGTCGGGTCTGCCCGAACCCGACCCGCGAGCCGCCCGACCCAGAGACCCGGTCCCCCTCTCCCCACGCCGCCCGCGTCCCGCGCCGGCCACCCCGCGCAGCGCCGCGCTTCCCGGCCACGTTCCCCCGCGCGCCTCCGCCTTCTCCGGTCGGCCTCGCCTCGGCACCTCCCTATATAAGCTTTCCCCCTCTTCTTCTTCCTCCTCCCACGATCTCACCCTAACCCTAACTCCGGCGACCCGACTCCCCCCCCCCCCGAGCTCCTCCGCCAGCTCTTTTCCTCGACGTCACCGCTGTGCCGCCCTCCTCCGGCGCTGCACAGTCACCTCCTCCGGCGCCACCCCCCCTCGATCCAGCAGCAGCGAGCAACGGCGCTACCCCAGCCGCCGTCGACGCAGCCAGCGCCTCCGCCGCGTGCCCCCACTGCCTCGGCCTCCCTCCGCCTCCGCTCCGGCCGGCCGCCCTCCGCCGGAGAGCCAAACCCTAACCCTAATTTCTACTCCCTGTGTCGGACACGGACACGGGACACAGTGTCCGTGTCGTGTCGGACACGATTTTGCCCGATTTTCGGGTCTCGTTCAGGTGCGTGTATCTTTTTTCTCGTAGCTCCGTTTTCAATTCCATAAATTACGTTGCGAAGCCTGTATGACCCTCTCAGTGTCCGGATAAACCGCTCGGGGCATCGCGTCCTGTGGTGATCGCACACCGCGATCCAAAAATAAGAAAAACCAGACCCTGTTTCACCCCGGAACTGAGTACGCCCCGCCAAACGGGACGACTTGGTCGCGTGCGGTCTTCACAGATACGTGCGCGCCATCGATACGGACGTGTGAGAATTCGCGAAAGCTGATTCGGGTGTACGTGCACACCGGAATCAACGCGTATCCGCGGACATCGCCCCGTATCCGACTTTCCTGTATTTTGCCCTAACTTCTTGTACACTCGTCGGATTGAGACGAAACTTATGCCATCGAACTCGTACCGATTCGCTGGTCCTGTGGGTCAAGTTTGGTCCGATTCTGAGAACGTTGACAAAATCGCGTGTCGTGGGCCTCACAGGCCCCGCTCGACGGGCGATTTTGTGATCGGCTCATCGGAATCCAAATCTGGAAGTTCCATTGGGTTCGTATCATCGTTCCTGACCTGTTGACACTAAGTTTAGCAAATTTGGAGACCGTTGACCCGGACACGTTTTTCGGTGCAAAGCGGACCCACCAGCGGACCCCGTTTTGATCCGAAACTGCCATTTTTGCCCTTGTCTCCAAATTGGACCCAAGGACAGGCGTTTCTAGCTATTTGACATCTTCTGAGCATGATGGTAATATTTATTTTAGCTTTTGGACTCAATTCTGGAAAATTTCCCCGAGATACAAACTATATTTGGATCCAAACAACAGGCAAGTACCTGCACTTCAAGTTTAATCTTTATATTGTGATAATTAATTCCCTGCTCTACTAGTACCCTTGATGATTACACGTAGTTCTAGAACACTGGATTTTATGTCTTGAATACTGGAGTTCATGTCTTGATTTTCATGTCGGGTGGGAGAATACTAGAAGGCATGTAGTTTACCCTTCCCTCTGCCGTGTTTAATAGCTGTTGGTACGCGACTGTACCCTCAGCCGGATTTCGATTATTCCTGTTTAATAGCCGTTTATGACGGCCGGATTAGCCTTATAAACCCCTACATGCCAACTATGTATTCTAAAACAAACACAAGTTCACACAGATAGCTTCTGGTCTTGTTATAGTTCTTGCTGACTGTTGTAGTTTCATTTCCTATCTTATTTATTCATGTTTCCTTATATCCCTGTTTATAGCATTAACTCTTAGTTATTGTTGTTTCTTTTATGCATATTCTCAATATGATACTCAGTCTAATTGTCATAAATATTTAGTTTAATCTTGTTGTGCACTGTGTACTTTGCTCCTTTCCTGACTGGATCCGTTGATTTAGGCGATGATGAGGACCTTGCCCCTACATATTATGGTCCCTACGAGGGAACAGATGACACTTATGAGGAGCCAGATCCCACCCAGGAGACCCCTGCTGCAGAGTAGTTAGCAGTAGCTACTTTTATTTTCATGCTCTTTTATCTTAGTAATCGGGTTTGTCCCCGATTTCATTTCTGGATTCTGTATTAAACATTTGATCTGTTGTCATATTTATTTTATTTAAAATCTTAAGCATCTTATTCCCATTATTATCTTGCCTATTTTATTTGTGAATGAGCTAGATTAGTTAACTATGGAATTGACCTAGACAGCGTACTACCGCCGACTCTGCGGCGTAGGCTGGACGTACCCACGCACTCGTGCCCGAATTTCAGGGTGCGGGTCGTGACACATTTTTATGGTGGCCTATGCAGGTCCGTACCCTTAAATAGGGTAATACCCTAGGGCAGGGTATGGAATAGGATTGAGGATTCTAGGAAAAGCTCATTCACAGAATAGGATCTTTATTTCAATTCTTGATATCATTTCTGATCAATTTTCCTATCGCCCTTGATTTCCAAGTAATCTATTCTGATCTTCCTATCCCCTTAATCTTACAGAATGGTCCAGACAAGGAACACAGTAGGAGGCACATCAGAACCAGCTGAGCAGAATGTGCCCGAAACTCTTGCACTCCCGCCGCCTCCATCTACTCCAGCAGTTACTCTAGATGGGGCACAGCTACTCGGAGTGTTCCAGGGACTCGTAGAATCCCAGAAAGAACAGACTGCACTTCTACGAACCAGCCTCTCAGAAGCTCTTAGGTCCCAGGAGTCGCCATACAAGAGGCCAGGGAGTGCCAAAGACTTCAAGAACCTTAAACCCCTGGAATTCTACGGAACTGAGGGCATTCTCTATGCCGATGAGTGGATAGAGAATGTCGAGAGACTCCTGAAGACTGCTCGGGTCCCTGATGATCTCAAAGTGGAGTCTGCAAGCCTGCAACTGTTCGACATAGCTCGGACCTGGTTCAGAGATGAACCCCAACTATCTGCTCCTGACCTCACCTGGGAAGACTTCAAGAGGCTATTCAAGGAGAAATTCTACCCCAAAGTGGCTCGGGAAGCTCTCGAAAGCCAATTCGAGAGACTGGAACAAGGTAACCTATCTGTTGATGAGTACACTGCTGAATTTAGCAGGTTGAGCCACTTTGCAGAGTACATGGTTCGTACCCCGGAGGACAGAGCTCGTAGATTCAAGAAGGGGCTGTCTCCGGATATTCGCCTTGCTGTCACCACTAGCCGAGCTCGCACCTACGAGGAAATCCTGAGCGTGGCACAAGGCGTTGAGAGAGACATGGGGCATAAACTAAAGCGAGAGAGAGATACCGGAAATGCGGGACCCAATAAACGCTCATTTCAACAACAACAACAGCAGAGGGCCCCGCAGCAAACTCAGCGTCCTCTCTCTCGAGCTCCAGCACCCCAACACCAGGCTCAAGGACAGAACCAACAAGCTGCCGCTTGTAACTTTTGCCAAAAACCAGGTCACACTTGGCAAGTCTGCAGGAAGAGGCTAGGTGCCTGCCTCTACTGCGGCTCAGCAGCGCATCAAATGAGAGACTGTCCTGCTGCTCAAGGACGTCCAGCCGCACCAAAGGCTCCAGTCCAGGCCAGGCCCCCAGCAGCACAGCAGAGGGGACCCCCGCTTCCAACTCAACAACAACGCTTTGCTCAGCACCAACAACAGCAACAGAGGGGTGCACCTCAGCAAGGCCATGCTTTTGCAATGACTCTGGAAGAAGCTGAAGCCACAGCAGACGTGATCACAGGTTCCGTGCTTATAAATTCAATACCAGCAATTACTTTATTTGATTCTGGAGCTTCACATTCATTCATGTCAGTAGATTTCCTTATGAAGCATAGCTTAATCACTGAACCCCTTAGGAATTGTTATAAGATCATTATCGGTGGAGGAATCATCCCGGTTAGTGATGCATGTAACAATTGTCCTATTACATTATGTGGAAGAGAACTATATGCTAGGCTACTCGTAATGCCAGTTCCCAGTTTTGACATTATGTGGAAGAGAACTATATGCTAGGCTACTCGTAATGCCAGTTCCCAGTTTTGACATTATACTGGGTATGGATTGGTTGAGTCAACACCATGCCACTTTAGACTGTCACAGAGGTAGTGTAATCTTCAGGCCCCTTGACAAGCCAGAATTTGAATTTGCTAGAGGTTCTAGAGAAATGGGTAGTAACAAAATTTGTGGAGCCCTAGTAACAGAAGAATTGCCACTACCTATCATCTCCGAATATCTTGATGTCTTCCCTGAGGATCTCCCAGGCTTACCCCCAGACTGAGGAGTTGAATTCTCTATTAACTTAGTGCCGGGAGCAGCGTCAGTATATCAAAATCCCTACAGAATCAACAAGAAGGAGATAATAGAACTAAATGAGCAGATTAAAGAGTTAGAAGACAAATGCTTCATTAGGTCTAGTGTCTCACCCTGGGAAGCTCCAGTATTATTTGTGCCCAAGAAGGACGGAACATCCCGAATGTGTATTGACTATAGGGACTTGAATGCCTTAACAATTAAGAATAAGTATCCCCTACCCAGGATAGATGACTTATTTGATCAATTAAGTGGAGCTCGGGTATTTTCAAAGATTGATTTGAGGTCTGGTTACCACCAAGTAAGGGTGAGGAAGGAAGACATCCCTAAAACTGCTTTCAATACCCGGAACGGACACTACGAATTCTTAGTAATGCCGTTCGGGTTGACAAATGCTCCAGCAGTTTTTATGAACTTAATGAACAGAGTCTTCCAGCCATACCTAGACAAATTTGTAGTGGTCTTTATTGATGATATTTTGATCTATTCCAAGACTCCTGAAGAACATGAAGAACACTTGAGGCTGGCATTGGAGACTTTGAGGAAGGAAAAACTTTATGGAAAATTATCTAAATGTGCATTCTTCCTAAACAAAGTAGAATTCTTGGGACATGTTGTGACTGGAGATGGAATAGCAGTAGATCCCAAGAAGATAGCGGCAGTTGAATCATGACCCACTCCAGACTCTGTAGCAGAGATTAGAAGCTTCCTGGGACTAGCTGGCTACTATCGGAAGTTTGTGAAGGACTTTGCTAGAATTGCTGAACCCATGACAAAATTAACAAGGAAGGATGAAGAGTTCACCTGGACTGAGGAATGTCAGCATGCTTTTGAGAAATTAAAGAAAAGGCTGACTACTGCCCCTATTCTGACCTTACCTTATGGAACCGGAGGATTCGCTATATATAGCGATGCTTCTGGAAAAGGTCTAGGTTGTGTATTGGAGCAGAACAAGAAGGTAATAGCGTATGCCTCTAGACAGCTTCGACCTCATGAAAAGAACTATCTAACTCATGATTTAGAATTAGCAGCTGTTATCTTTGCTCTTAAGCTATGGAAGCATTATCTTTATGGAGAAAAGGTGGAAATATTTACAGACCATAAAAGTCTAAAATATATCTTCACTCAGAAAGAGCTGAACATGAGGCAAAGAAGGTGGCTGGAACTAATGAAAGATTTTGATATCACCCTTCAGTATCATCCTGGGAAGGCCAATGTAGTTGCTGATGCTCTAAGCAGATATCCTATGGCGATGTACTTGACTATGGACCGACACTTGCTCGAGGACTTGGAAAGTCTAGGTATTGAGGTAATTATCCCAGGAAAAGAAGGCCAAATGATGAACTTGCAGATTCAGTCTACTTTAATAGATAAGATCAAGGAGACTCAGTTTCAAGACGAAGGCCTGCGAAGCCTTCGAGGTCAAGTGCAAGCTGGATTAGTGGAGGATTTCAAAATTCATGAAGATGGATCACTGAGGCATAGAGATAGATTATGTGTACCTCAAGGAGACATAAGGGAAGAAATTATGTAAGAAGCACACAGATCGCAATACTCTATACATGCAGGAGCCAACAAGATGTACAAGGACCCGAGGACGCATGTTTGGTGGCATGGCATGAAAAGAGAAGTAGCCAGATTCGTATCTCGTTGCTTAGTATGCCAACAAGTCAAGGCTGAAAGACAAAGACCTGGGGGATTGCTTCAACCACTACCCATTCCGGAGTGGAAGTGGGAACATATTACAATGGATTTTGTTTCTGGGCTTCCAAGGACACCTAGTGGTAAGGATGCAATCTGGGTGATAGTAGATAGACTGACCAAATCTGCACATTTTCTACCCTTCAAAGTAGGGCTATCTACAGAAAAGTTGGCAGATTTATATATCAGACATATTGTCAAATTGCATGGGTTTCCAGTAAGTATTGTCTCCGACCAAGATTCAAGATTCACCTCTCACTTCTGGAAGAGCTTACAAGCCAGCTTGGGGACTCAACTCAAATTCAGCACAGCTTATCATCCCCAATGTAAACACCCTAAATTTCAGAAATAAAATTTAATACAATTTTTCCGTATTTTTGGTGTTCTTCCGGAATTTACAGCTAAGGTGATTTGGGTTAAATAATTTTTAGGGTGACTTAATGGAGTTAAAATATTCTGGAAATAGAAATTTATTGTGTATCAAGGAGAACCGGACGCATGGCATTTTTCGGTGAATTTATTGGACCCCGGAGCAACGTATCGAGGACCTTTAGCTAATTGGATGGTGAACCAGACCCAAATTCGAACCAACCCGACCCGCTGTAAACCCTAGGCGGCCGCCAGCACTGTAGCAGCCTATAAGACCCTCCTCGTTTTCCGTGCTAAGCCATCTGAACCCTAGCCGCCCATCCCCATCGCCGTCGACCCCTACCTACCTCCAGTCTATCCGCCGCCCGACCTCACGACTCACCGCCCACGCCGCGAGTCCCGCTCGACTTCCCCAGCACCCCCTCGGCTCCAGCGTCGAACACCCCAACCCGCCATACTCCGCCGCGAGCCCCGCTCGACTTCCCCAGCACCCCTTCGCCGTCGACCGTCCCCACGACCTCACCGCCTCTGCCGGACCAACCCCGAGCGAGCCCGACCTCGACGCTGCAAAGTCCAGCAGCCGCCCGTGCCCTCCCCAGCGACGGCCAGGCGAGACCCTCCGCTCCGTCGTGCCGGCGACCCCGCTCAGCCGACGAGCCACCTTCCGTCGACCAGGACGGCCCGACCCTAGTAACCCTAGAGCAACAGTGGACGCAGTTCGAGTCCGACACAGCAGAATTGACGCAGACCGGACACGCGGACTTCAGATCCACGGAGCCCTGATCAGGTATTGATTTCTCCCTACTCGCGACTCCGTTTTCAATTCCGTCGATTTCTATGCGTAGACTGTATACCCCTCTCGGTGCCCGTGCAATTCGCTCGGTGCATCGCGTCTTGTAGTGGTCGTACACCGCGATCCAAAACAGGAAAAAACAATGCCCTGTTTCACCTCGGAACTGAGCCCGCCCCGCCAATCGGGACGACTTGGTCGCACGTGGTCTTTACCAAACTGTGCGCGACGTTGATACGGTCGTGTAGGATTTCGCAGAAGTCGATTCGGAGGTGTGTACACCCCGGAATCAACGCGTATCCACCGACGACACCCCGTATCCGTCGATTCTGAAACGCGCTGTAACTTCGTGTACACACGTCGGATCGAGACGAAACTTGCGCCATCGGATCCGTAGTAATACGCTGGTCCTGTGAGCCAAGTTTGGCTCGATTCTGAGGACGTTGACGAAATCACGTATCGTGGGCCCCACCGGCTCCACTTGACGGGTGATTTTGTGACCGGCTCATCGGAATCCAATTCTGGAAGTTCCGTTGGGTTCGTATCATCGTTCCTGACTTGTAGACACTGAGTTTGCGGAATTTGGAGACCTTTGACCCTGACCCGCTTTTCGGTGCAAAGTGGGCCCACATATGGAACCCGCTTTGGCCCGAAAATGACCTTTTTGCCCCTGTGTCCAAATTGGACGTAAGGACAGGCATTTCCAGCTATTTGACATCTTCTGAGACTGTTGGTGATATTTATTACAGCTTTTGGAGTAGTTTCCACCGGATCCACAGATACCAGGACAGTTGTTGATATTCGGACATCAGGCAAGTGTACCTTGCCAAACTCTGCAGTTTAGTTATCTATTTTCCTTGTTTTATATATATTGCTGTGCATGCTCAACCTAGGACCGTGTGACGTACTTAGCGTCCGATTATCAGTCGGGTGCCGACACTGTACGCAGTGTTGGGTACGGTCATCTAGAGATGGACATCCGTGACACTTTATATTCTCGTACTTGTCTTATCAAGTACCATATGACCCAGGACACTTGACACTATTCATGAGACAGGATTTTCCCGAGATATTCGTGGTGATTCTGTATAGGATACAGGACATTATACTATTAGATACTTATGACTGGTTGCATTTAGCTATGATCGCGCTTGACATGGGCATGAGACGTTGTGGTCATGATATGCGTGGTTACATTGGGTGGGGAGAGACACACAGGCTACAGGCTGTATTTATGTATATCTTCTATTATTGAGAGGTCGCAGGTTCTCGTAGCAGAGCCTGACCCACTACCGGTTATTACCGCTACCGGCTCCCCGACACAGAGCTTGTAGTGGCTCAGCCTGAGACTAGTGATGCTCTCACTTGCATTTACACTTAGATGGTTACATATTTACCCCATTGTTCATTTAGTTATACATTTGCTGCACTGCTTATCTGTATTTATTGGCATGAGCTTTCTTGTACCTTGCTATGTCCCCTGAGGACCTGGATCCGGATTTTGTTCCCCAGATTTTGCAGACGTGATTTATCCCGAGATCTACGGGACTGGAGCAGGAGTTGATCCAGGAGTTGTACCATCATCTGAGGACGAGGTCTTAGCTGAAGACTTCTCTTGAGCATCCATGTTCATGCTCGGCTTTCATTTATTTATTTCAGTCTTTTATATTCTGGTCTGTGGAACCATTGTACTAGATATTTATCGGGTTGTTCCCCGAAGTACTTTGTGAGACTTGCTGATGATTTACATTCTTTATTTATTCTGTGGATCATGTTTCATATCTTGTGTGGATGAGATTAGTTGTGCCATGATTGTCGTAGACTTGTTTTACAGCTTAAGTATGCCCTGATGGATCCATTATATTGAGTTGGTCCATCGGTGCGTACTGCTGGCCGTTGCCACGCGTCCGGTCCCCCGGTATTTTGGGACTGGGGCGTGACATGGTTTTTGTGGTGGCCCATGCAGGTCTACGACTAAATAGTTCGGTTTCAACTTAGGGACCGGACCAGCCTGCAGTAAGGATAGTATAAACTATAGGATCTCATCCATCATTTAACCATTTGTTGAACTCTATATCGAACTCGAAATTTGTTACTTGAACTGCATCCTGTATTGATTCCTCTGAGCGTTCTCATAGTTTATCTTTTGATTTCAGAGCAATGGATTCCGGGAACAGAGATGATATCCCTTTGGAGACACCACACGACGCTGTGGTTACTTATGGAGACGAAGTGACACCAGGGGATGGTGGACAAGCATCGCAGAGTAATCAAACTGGACAGCCTAATCCAAGGTTCCGGAGAGATGATATTCCACCACCACCTCAGTTCACTCCCCAGATGCCAGTATTCCCGTCAGGACAAGCCATTGACGGACAACAAATGTTCCAGATGATGTATGCTATGATGCAAGCACAGCAACAGATTCAGCAGGAGGCCCATCGGCAGGAGGCCGAGTATCTGAGGACCAGCCTGGTATCCGCATTGGAGCAGGCAAATCCGCCAGCAAGGCGAACATCGACGGGATCTATCACCGACTTCCGTCATCTCAAGCCTCGCACATTTTCTGGTAAAGAAGGGCCAACGGAAGTTCATGAGTGGCTCACAAACATTCAGCATCAGTTGGAAGCCGCTGAACTTCCAAGAGAGAAGTGGATGACTGCCGTCAGAATGCAGTTAACTGATAACGCGCATCACTGGTGGTTAGCAGAAGAAAGGAGGCTTGGACAGGACCGAGTCACCTGGGAAGAGTTCTCTAGACTCTTCCAAGAGATGTACATTCCAGCCATTGCACGGTCAGAGCTCAGAGACAGGTTCAACCGCCTTATCCAAGGCAGCATGTCAGTAGAGGAATACAATGCAGAATTTATTCGCCTGAGCCGCTTTGCCCCAACACTGATTTCAACGGAGGAAGAAAAAGCAGAGAAGTTCTTTGACGGCTTGAAGTTCGAGCTTCAGAAAGTGATTGGAACGGTAGCACCTACCTCTTATACCGATGTCCTTGCAGCAGCCCGACGCTTGGAGCGCGTCACCAGGAGGGAATCTAATTTGAAGAGGCCTATCACATCAGCACAATCCAGGCCAGCACATGGGGATTCAGCAAAGCGAACCCAGAGGGGTATGCCAGATAGAGCAGCACAGAGAGACAGACCTCTTCCTACTTGTCACCATTGCGGCAAGGTAGGACACATTGAGAAGGAATGCCGGCGTAAATTGGGACTATGTTTGAGCTGCGGATCCAACCAGCACTTTTCCAGGGACTGTACTGAACGCCGGGACGGAGCACCAAGACTAGCATTACCTGCACCACGACCAGCTTATCCAGCAGCAGGAGGCCAGCAGACAGGAGTTGGTGGGGTCAGACCACCAGCCCCAGGAGGGAATCATCAGAGACCACCACTGGCACCACAGGCAGCCCTATTCCAGCAACAGCAGCAGCAGCAGAGAGGTCCAGCTCAGGGAAGAGGACAGGCTTTCCCATTAGCTGTTGAGGAGGAGGCTACAGCAGGCGAGGTCATCGCAGGTACTATTTTAGTAGCTTCATTACCTGCAGTAGCTTTATTTGATTCTGGAGCATCGCATTCATTTATAGCAGCTAGCTTTGTAGCCACCCATAGAGTAGCTACCGCACCCCTTCCGAAGATGAAGAGGATTCTTACGGGAGGAGGTATTATTCCGGTTAGTGATGTCTGTAGATCATGTTCTGTAGTAGTTTGTGGCCGAGAAATGCGAGCTCAATTTCTAATCTTTTCCATGCCGGATTATGATGTCGTACTTGGTATGGACTGGTTAAGACAGTACCATGCGACTCTTGATTGCCGACTTGGGCGGGTTATATTTAGACCGCCAGGACATCCAGAATTTGAGTTTCTCCGAGGAGCAGTAGAGCAAGGAGTTCGGCCTACTCTTAGGGTATTATCTGTAGAAGGGGAGACAGGTTACCCAAGAGTCATATCAGAATTTGTGGATGTATTTCCTGATGATCTTCCAGGTTTACCGCCTGATCGGGAAATAGAATTCACAATAGACTTAACTCCAGGAGCAGAGCCAATCACTTCATCGGTTTATCGGCTAGCACCTAAGGAGTTAGTGGAGTTGAAGGAACAGGTTGATGATCTGTTGGAGAAGGGTTTCATTCGCCCCAGTGTTTCACCTTGGGGAGCACCCATCTTATTTGTGCCGAAGAAGGATGGAACAGTACGGTTGTGCATTAATTACAGGGCACTGAATGCTGTTACCATCAAGAACAGGTATCCCTTACCACGCATTGATGATCTATTCGATCAATTGAGTGGTGCAAGGGTATTCTCAAAGATTGACCTTAGATCCGGCTATCATCAGATCAAGGTGAGGAAGGAAGACATCCCGAAGACAGCTTTCAGGACGAAGTATGGGCATTATGAGTTCTTGGTGATGCCGTTTGGTTTAACCAATGCGCCAGCAGTGTTTATGAGTTTGATGAATAGGGTCTTTCATCAGTTCTTGGATAAATTCGTGGTGGTGTTCATTGACGACATTCTCATATATTCCAAGAGCCCTGAAGAGCACGAGGAGCATCTCAGAATCGTGTTAGAGACCTTGAGGCAGGAGAAGTTATATGCCAAGCTCAGTAAGTGTGAGTTCTGTATGGACAGAGTGCCTTTCTTGGGGCACATCATATCAGGAGAAGGACTTTCAGTGGATCCAGAGAAAGTTGCGGCGATAGAGACTTGGCCTACACCTACATCAGTTGCAGAGGTAAGAAGTTTTCTCGGACTCGCGGGATATTACCGAAGGTTCGTAGAAAATTTCTCAAGGATTGCAGAACCAATGACGAAGCTTACACGGAAGGATCAGGAGTTTGTATGGACAGAAGACTGTCAGAAGGCTTTTGAAGAACTGAAGAGAAGATTAACAACAGCACCTGTCTTGACTCTTCCTTCAGGGTCAGGAGATTTTGTTGTTTACAGTGATGCATCCGGCAGTGGACTAGGATGTGTTTTGATGCAACATGGCAAAGTCATTGCTTATGCGTCGAGACAGTTGAAGGACCACGAGAAGAACTACCCCACGCATGATCTGGAGCTAGCAGCAGTGATATTTGCATTGAAGATATGGAGGCACTATCTTTATGGAGAGAGGGTAGAAATCTTTACTGACCACAAGAGCCTGAAGTATGTGTATACTCAGAAAGAGCTTAACATGAGACAGAGACGTTGGCTGGAACTGATGGTGGATTTTGACATCGATCTGCAGTATCATCCGGGAAAGGCGAATGTTGTTGCAGATGCACTCAGCAGAAAGCCTACGGCTTATTTCTTGACAATGCAGCCCGAGTTATTGAAAGATTTACAAGAGCTACAGATAGAGGTTATCGTACCGGGACAGAATGGCTTGATGGCTAACCTTGAGATTCAGTCATCACTCGTGGAGAAGATCAAAGAAGCATTGCCCACCGATGCTAGATTCCGAAGACTCAAAGAAAGGACAGAAGCAGGTATTCAGACAGGACTTCGCATTCACGAAGACGGGACATTGAGATTTGGAAACCGCTTGTATGTTCCAAATGGAGAATTGAGACAAGAGTTAATGACTGAAGCGCATAGCTCTATGTATTCTGTTCACCCAGGAGGAACCAAGATGTATCGAGACTTGAGACAGTATTACTGGTGGCATGGAATGAAGAGAGAGATCGCCAGATTTGTGGCCAAATGTTTAGTATGTCAACAAGTGAAGGCGGAACATCAGAGAACTGCAGGTATGTTACAACCGCTCCCGATACCGGAATGGAAGTGGGAGCATATCACGATGGACTTTGTCACAGGATTTCCGAAGAGCCCCAGCGGAAGAGACGCAGTATGGGTGATCGTGGATCGACTCACTAAATCGGCACACTTCATGCCATTTAGAGTTGGACAGTCCACGGAGGTACTAGCTGACATGTATATGCGACAAATTATCAAATTACATGGAGTACCTGTTAGTATTGTATCGGATCGAGATTCGAGATTTACATCTCATTTCTGGAGAAGCATGCAAGAGAGTCTGGGCACCAGACTCAAGTTCAGCACGGCGTACCACCCGCAGACAGATGGCCAATCGGAGCGCACCATTCAGATATTGGAGGACATGTTGAGATCATGTATGCTAGATTTCGGAGGATCTTGGGAAGATCATTTGCACTTAGTAGAGTTCTCCTACAATAACAGTTATCAGGCCAGCATCCAGATGGCGCCATTTGAAGCTTTATACGGAAGAAAGTGCAGATCACCTGTGTGTTGGAGTGACGTTGGTGAACGTCAAATACTGGGTCCAGAGTTGGTCACCCAAACAGTGGAGAAGGTGAAGCAGATTCAGAATCATCTACGAGCAGCTCAGGACCGACAGAAGCATTGGGCAGATACACACAGGCGTCCCCTAGAGTTCAAGGAAGGAGATCATGTGTTCTTGAGGATTTCACCCACTCGTGGTACTATCAGATTCGGGAGCAGAGGCAAGCTGAGCCCAAGGTATATTGGGCCCTTTGACATTCTAGAGCGCGTTGGTGAGGTGGCTTATCGCCTTGCATTACCACCATCCTTAGAGGGAGTGCATGACGTATTCCACGTCTCACAGCTGCGAAGGTACGTGACCGACCCAAGTCACGTAGTCGATCATTCAGATATCGCAGTAGGCCCGAGTTTGAGGTATGAAGAGCAACCAGTTGGCATCCTCGACGTCAGTGAGAAGACATTACGGGGACAGACGATCAGACTGGTCCGAGTAGCATGGAAACATCATTCACCTGGCGAATCGACTTGGGAACGAGAAGATAGTATGCGCCAGCGATACCCCCACTTGTTTGAGGAGACAGTTGTAAACTAAGCAATCTTGTACTTCCATGACTTTTCTTTAGTAGCTCATTCTTGATTGCGAGGACGCAATCCTTTTAAGGAGGAAAGATTGTAAACACCCTAAATTTCAGAAATAAAATTTAATACAATTTTTCCGTATTTTTGGTGTTCTTCCGGAATTTACAGCTAAGGTGATTTGGGTTAAATAATTTTTAGGGTGACTTAATGGAGTTAAAATATTCTGGAAATAGAAATTTATTGTGTATCAAGGAGAACCGGACGCATGGCATTTTTCGGTGAATTTATTGGACCCCGGAGCAACGTATCGAGGACCTTTAGCTAATTGGATGGTGAACCAGACCCAAATTCGAACCAACCCGACCCGCTGTAAACCCTAGGCGGCCGCCAGCACTGTAGCAGCCTATAAGACCCTCCTCGTTTTCCGTGCTAAGCCATCTGAACCCTAGCCGCCCATCCCCATCGCCGTCGACCCCTACCTACCTCCAGTCTATCCGCCGCCCGACCTCACGACTCACCGCCCACGCCGCGAGTCCCGCTCGACTTCCCCAGCACCCCCTCGGCTCCAGCGTCGAACACCCCAACCCGCCATACTCCGCCGCGAGCCCCGCTCGACTTCCCCAGCACCCCTTCGCCGTCGACCGTCCCCACGACCTCACCGCCTCTGCCGGACCAACCCCGAGCGAGCCCGACCTCGACGCTGCAAAGTCCAGCAGCCGCCCGTGCCCTCCCCAGCGACGGCCAGGCGAGACCCTCCGCTCCGTCGTGCCGGCGACCCCGCTCAGCCGACGAGCCACCTTCCGTCGACCAGGACGGCCCGACCCTAGTAACCCTAGAGCAACAGTGGACGCAGTTCGAGTCCGACACAGCAGAATTGACGCAGACCGGACACGCGGACTTCAGATCCACGGAGCCCTGATCAGGTATTGATTTCTCCCTACTCGCGACTCCGTTTTCAATTCCGTCGATTTCTATGCGTAGACTGTATACCCCTCTCGGTGCCCGTGCAATTCGCTCGGTGCATCGCGTCTTGTAGTGGTCGTACACCGCGATCCAAAACAGGAAAAAACAACGCCCTGTTTCACCTCGGAACTGAGCCCGCCCCGCCAATCGGGACGACTTGGTCGCACGTGGTCTTTACCAAACTGTGCGCGACGTTGATACGGTCGTGTAGGATTTCGCAGAAGTCGATTCGGAGGTGTGTACACCCCGGAATCAACGCGTATCCACCGACGACACCCCGTATCCGTCGATTCTGAAACGCGCTGTAACTTCGTGTACACACGTCGGATCAAGACGAAACTTGCGCCATCGGATCCGTAGTAATACGCTGGTCCTGTGAGCCAAGTTTGGCTCGATTCTGAGGACGTTGACGAAATCACGTATCGTGGGCCCCACCGGCTCCACTTGACGGGTGATTTTGTGACCGGCTCATCGGAATCCAATTCTGGAAGTTCCGTTGGGTTCGTATCATCGTTCCTGACTTGTAGACACTGAGTTTGCGGAATTTGGAGACCTTTGACCCTGACCCGCTTTTCGGTGCAAAGTGGGCCCACATATGGAACCCGCTTTGGCCCGAAAATGACCTTTTTGCCCCTGTGTCCAAATTGGACGTAAGGACAGGCATTTCCAGCTATTTGACATCTTCTGAGACTGTTGGTGATATTTATTACAGCTTTTGGAGTAGTTTCCACCGGATCCACAGATACCAGGACAGTTGTTGATATTCGGACATCAGGCAAGTGTACCTTGCCAAACTCTGCAGTTTAGTTATCTATTTTCCTTGTTTTATATATATTGCTGTGCATGCTCAACCTAGGACCGTGTGACGTACTTAGCGTCCGATTATCAGTCGGGTGCCGACACTGTACGCAGTGTTGGGTACGGTCATCTAGAGATGGACATCCGTGACACTTTATATTCTCGTACTTGTCTTATCAAGTACCATATGACCCAGGACACTTGACACTATTCATGAGACAGGATTTTCCCGAGATATTCGTGGTGATTCTGTATAGGATACAGGACATTATACTATTAGATACTTATGACTGGTTGCATTTAGCTATGATCGCGCTTGACATGGGCATGAGACGTTGTGGTCATGATATGCGTGGTTACATTGGGTGGGGAGAGACACACAGGCTACAGGCTGTATTTATGTATATCTTCTATTATTGAGAGGTCGCAGGTTCTCGTAGCAGAGCCTGACCCACTACCGGTTATTACCGCTACCGGCTCCCCGACACAGAGCTTGTAGTGGCTCAGCCTGAGACTAGTGATGCTCTCACTTGCATTTACACTTAGATGGTTACATATTTACCCCATTGTTCATTTAGTTATACATTTGCTGCACTGCTTATCTGTATTTATTGGCATGAGCTTTCTTGTACCTTGCTATGTCCCCTGAGGACCTGGATCCGGATTTTGTTCCCCAGATTTTGCAGACGTGATTTATCCCGAGATCTACGGGACTGGAGCAGGAGTTGATCCAGGAGTTGTACCATCATCTGAGGACGAGGTCTTAGCTGAAGACTTCTCTTGAGCATCCATGTTCATGCTCGGCTTTCATTTATTTATTTCAGTCTTTTATATTCTGGTCTGTGGAACCATTGTACTAGATATTTATCGGGTTGTTCCCCGAAGTACTTTGTGAGACTTGCTGATGATTTACATTCTTTATTTATTCTGTGGATCATGTTTCATATCTTGTGTGGATGAGATTAGTTGTGCCATGATTGTCGTAGACTTGTTTTACAGCTTAAGTATGCCCTGATGGATCCATTATATTGAGTTGGTCCATCGGTGCGTACTGCTGGCCGTTGCCACGCGTCTGGTCCCCCGGTATTTTGGGACTGGGGCGTGACACCCAAACAGATGGACAATCGGAACGTACAATCCAGACCCTTGAAGATATGCTCCGTATATGTGTTCTGGATTTTGGAGGATCGTGGGAAGACTATCTACATCTTGTGGAGTTCTCTTATAATAACAGTTACCAAGCAAGTATTGAGATGACTCCATTTGAAGCTTTGTATGGACGAAGATGTCGTACCCCGCTATCATGGGACAACGTAGGAGAAAGAGCCTTACTGGGACCTGAGATGGTGATCGATTCAACTGAGAAGGTAAAACAAATAAGGGAAAGACTTCGAGTGGCTCAAGACAGGCAACGACATTGGGCAAATAGCCACCGAAGGCCCTTGGAATTTGAGGTAATTAAATTTATGAAATTCAAGTTAATTTAAACATTATGATTATGCAACTAAGACTTGATTATGACTCTATTTTAAGGTTGGAGAACTGGTATTCTTGAAGATTTCCCCGACACGTGGCACCATTAGGTTCGGAAGGAGTGGAAAACTCAGTCCAAGATTTATTGGACCTTTTGGCATACAGGAGAAAATCGAAGAAGTGGCATACCGTCTGGCATTGCCACCCTCTCTGGATGGAGTCCATAACGTTTTCCACGTGTCGCAGCTGAGAAAATATGTGTCAGATCCCAGCCATATTTTGGATCACTCAGAGCTCGAAGTAGGCCCAAGTTTGACTTACCAAGAGCAACCCATGGAGATACTGGATCGATCGGAGAAAGTTCTACGGAACCAGGTTATTTCTCATGTTCGCGTAGCTTGGAAGCACCATTCTCCCGGCGAATCCACCTGGGAGCGAGAAGACGAGATTAGAGAGCGCTACCCTTATCTTTTTCAACCCTGAGGTATATTTTAACTCTCGGCCCTTTCCTTTCGTGCCATTGTTATTCTTAAATTTCGAGGACGAAATTTTTATAAGTTGGGTAGATTGTAAACCCCCTGAATTTTCAAAATTATTAAAACTAGGATTATTCACAATTTTCTGGAATTTTTTGGAAATTTTCTGTAATTAAAATCAAGGTTTTAATTATTAAATAATTTTTAATTGTTAATAAATAATATTAAAATATCATGGAAATAACATTTTTGGGGGTAAAATGACAAACTGGACTTAGGGTAATTTTTCTGAATTTTTTTGGGCCTCAGACCTATTTTTAAATGCCTAAAAACTATTTTAATTAATTAATTAATTAACTGTTTTATTATTTATTATTATTATTATTTATTTTATTTTTTTTCCCGGCCCAGCCCAGTTCTTACCCAGCCCGTTCCCTTACCGGGTCGGGTCGGGTCGGGTCTGCCCGAACCCGACCCGCGAGCCGCCCGACCCAGAGACCCGGTCCCCCTCTCCCCACGCCGCCCGCGTCCCGCGCCGGCCACCCCGCGCAGCGCCGCGCTTCCCGGCCACGTTCCCCCGCGCGCCTCCGCCTTCTCCGGTCGGCCTCGCCTCGGCACCTCCCTATATAAGCTTTCCCCCTCTTCTTCTTCCTCCTCCCAAGATCTCACCTAACCCTAACTCCGGCGACCCGACTCCCCCCCCCCCCCGAGCTCCTCCGCCAGCCCTTTTCCTCAATGCCACCACCGTGCCGCCCTCTTCCGGCGCTGCACAGTCGCCTCCTCCGGTGCCACCCCCCTCGATCCAGCAGCAGCGAGCAACGGCGCCACCCCAGCCGCCGTCGACGCAGCCAGCGCCTCCGCCGCGTGCCCCCACTGCCTCGGCCTCCCTCCGCCTCCGCTCTGGCCGGCCGCCCTCTGCCGGAGAGCCAAACCCTAACCCTAATTTCTACTCCCTGTGTCGGACACGGACACGGGACACAGTGTCCGTGTCGTATCGGATACGATTTTGCCCAGTTTTTGGGTCTCGTTCAGGTGCGTGTATCTTTTTGCTCGTAGCTCCGTTTTCAATTCCGTAAATTACGTTGCGAAGCCTGTATGACCCTCTCGGTGCCCGGACAAACCGCTCGGGGCATCGCGTCCTGTGGTGATCGCACACCGCGATCCAAAAACAGGAAAAACCAGACCCTGTTTTACCCCGGAACTGAGTACGCCCCGCCAAACGGGACGACTTGGTCGCGTGCGGTCTTCACAGATACGTGTGCGCCGTCGATACGGACGTGTGAGAATTCGCGGAAGCTGATTCGGGTGTGCGTGCACACCGAAATCAACGCGTATCCGCGGACATCGCCCCGTATCTGACTTTCCTGTATTTCACCCTAACTTCTTGTACACTCGTCGGATCGAGACAAAACTTGCGCCATCGGACTCGTAGCGATACGCTGGTCCTGTAGGTCAAGTTTGGTCCAATTCTGAGAACGTTGACGAAATCGCGTGTCGTGGCCCCCACAAGCCCCGCTCGACGGACGATTTTGTGATCGGCTCATCGGAATCCAAATTTGGAAGTTCCGTTGGGTTCGTATCATCGTTCCTGACCTGTTGACACTAAGTTTGGCGAATTTGGAGACCGTTGACCCGGACACGTTTTTCGGTGCAAAGCGGGCCCACCGGCGGACCCCGTTTTGACCCGAAACTGTCGTTTTTGCCCTTGCTCCAAATTGGACCCAAGGACAGGCGTTTCTAGATATTTGACATCTTCTGAGCATGATGGTAATGTTTATTTCAGCTTTTGGACTCAATTCTGGAAAATTTCTCGGAGATACAAACTATATTTGGATCCAAACAACAGGCAAGTACCTGCACTTCAAGTTTAATCTTTATATTGTGATAATTAATTCCCTGCTCTACTAGTACCCTTGATGATTACACATAGTTCTAGAACACTGGATTTTATGTCTTGAATACTGGAGTTCATGTCTTGATTTTCATGTCGGGTGGGAGAATACTAGAAGGCATGTAGTTTACCCTTCCCCCTGCCGTGTTTAATAGCTGTTGGTACGCGACTGTACCCTCAGCCGGATCTCGATTATTCCTGTTTAATAGCCGTTTATGACGGCCAGATTAGCCTTATAAACCCCTACATGCCAACTATGTATTCTAAAACAAACACAAGTTCACACAGATAGCTTCTGGTCTTGTTATAGTTCTTGCTGACTGTTGTAGTTCCATTTCCTGTCTTATTTATTCCTGTTTCCTCATATCCCTGTTTATAGCATTAACTCTTAGTTATTGTTGTTTCTTTTATGCATATTCTCAATATGATACTCAGTCTAATTGTCATAAATATTTAATTTAATCTTGTTGTGCACTGTGTACTTTGCTCCTTTCCTGACTGGATCCGTTGATTTAGGCGATGATGAGGACCTTGCCCCTACATATTATGGTCCCTACGAGGGAACATATGACACTTATGAGGAGCCAGATCCTACCCAGGAGACCCCTGTTGCAGAGTAGTTAGCAGTAGCTACTTTTATTTTTATGCTCTTTTATCTTAGTAATCGGGTTTGTCCCCAATTTTATTTCTGGATTCTGTATTAAACATTTGATCTGTTGTCACATTTATTTCATTTGAAATCTTAAGCATCTTATTCCCATTATTATCTTGCCTATTTTATTTGTGAATGAGCTAGATTAGTTAACTATGGAATTGACCTAGACAGCGTACTACCGCCGACTCTACGGCGTAGGCTGGACGTACCCACGCACTCGTGCCCGAATTTCAGGGTGCGGGTCGTGACAAAGTCATTTCCTTAAGCAATAGAATTTCCTAATTATAGAAAATCTAGAAAATTATAGTTTTAGAAAATCTGGTAGGGTGCTCTCTGCTGTTGCTGGGCTTGCTGGTAGGGTGCTGCTTGAAGTGCCAAAGGTGGCCTTGGTTGCTGTCCTCCTGGTGCCGGTAGAGCTTGTTGGTTTGTCCTTGGTGCTCCTTCTCTACGCTCAGGGCAATCCCTCACTGCATGTTGTCTGGATCCGCAACCTAAGCACAGTCCGAATTTACGTCTACACTCCTTCTCAACATGGCCTATCTTGCCGCAGTAGTAACAAGTAGGAAGAGTCAAGGTTTTGGATGCAGATCCCTGTGGTGCTTGGTGCAGATGAGATTTCTTGGCAGCTTCTCCATTCGTTGCTCTGGCTGGTGCTGAGGTGGAAGGCCTCTTCAGGTTGGATTCTCGTCTGATGATACGCTCTATACGTCGAGCTGCAGCAAGGACGTCCGTGTACGAAGTAGGTGCGACGGATCCGATCATTCTTTGTAGCTCGAATTTTAGTCCATCAAAGAACTTCTCAACCTTTTCTTCTTCTGTTGGGATCAAGGTAGGGGCAGAACGACTCAGACGAATGAACTCGGCGTTGTACTCTTCCACCGTCATAGTATCCTGAGTGAGGCGATTGAACTTGTCCCTCAGTTCTGATCGAGCGATAGCCGGAATGTACATCTCTTGAAAGAGTCTGGAGAACTCTTCCCAAGTAACTCGGTCTGGTCCGAGCCGTCTCTCTTCAGATAGCCACCAGTGATGAGCATTACCCGTCAATTGCATTCTGACGGCAGTCATCCAACGTTCCCTTGGTAGCTCAGCTGCTTCTAATTGATGTTGTATGTTGGTGAGCCACTCATGAACTTCTGTGGGCTCTTTCTTGCCTGAGAAGGTACGGGACTTCAGTTAGCGGAAATCAGTGATAGAGCCCGTCGGTTGCCGTCTAGCTGGTAGGTTGGCCTGCTCCTGTGCATTTACTAGACTGTTTCTCAAGTAATCAGCTTCGCGACGCTGAGCCTCGTGTTGGACTTGTTGCTGGGCTTGCACCATTGCGTAGAACATCTGGAACATCTGCTGTCCATCCATTGCTTGTCCTGGTGGAAAGACAGGCATCTGTGGAGTGAACTGTGGCGGAGGTGGAATGTCATCACGCCGAAATCTAGAAGCTTGCGGATCTGCTTGGCTGCTTCGGTGAGTAGAGGGATCTCCACTCAATAGCGTCACTTCATCTTCTCTGTAGGTGGCTACAACACCTATTGGTGTTCTTGCTGGAGTTCCGTCGTTTTCTTGTGAATCCATTACTCTGCATCAAAATAAACTATAAGAGGCGCACAGGAGTCAAGGCAAGATGTAAGTAAAAAAATTAGTTTGAATACGATACAGATATCAAAAATGTTTCAAACAAGTGGATGATATCCTAAAAACTTATCATATTCTTATTGCAGGCCTGTTCGGTCCCTAAGTTGAAACCGAACAATTTAGTCGTTGACCTGCATGGGCCACCACAAAAACCATGTCACGCCCTTTTCCAAAATACCGAGGGACTGGACGCGTGATAATGGCCAGCAGCATGCACCGATGGACAAACCCAATTTAATGGATCCATCGGGGCATACTTAAGCTGTAATACAATAGTCATGGTTTACTAATCTCATCCACAGAATAAAGATAGCAACATCAGCAAAAGAAATAAACAACAACATCCAGTTACAAGTAATTAAAAATCGGGGAACAACCCGATAATAAGTCTGTTTACACAAGTTCAATTAAACAGGAAAATAAAGAGTTTATTGGCCAAGTAGAACTGAGCATGGCGAAGCAGTTGTTCAGGAGAAGTCCTCAGCAATCACCTCGTCCTCAGGTTCCGGTACTGCTCCGAGTAGGGCCCCTGTTCCGTACACCTCAGGGTAGATCTCGTCTGCTAAATCTGGGGACATAATCCATTCCAGGTCCTCAGGGGACATAGCAAGGTACAGAAAACACAAGCCAAAATAATGTAGTGCAGAAATAAAGGGACAATAGGGTAAGTAATTAAACCAGCTAAGTGATAATGCAAGTGAGAGTTTTAGTCATACTCAGGCTGAAACTACTACAGGATCAGTGTCAAAGAAACCATAGCAGTATTTTCTCGAAGGGCCAGTACGGTACCAAAGCTGTGTCAGAGTCTAAGGCACTTCCATTAAGTTATTATATATATATATATATATATATATATATATATATATATATATATATTCAGCCTTTTGTATGGTGATTCTTTCCCCACCCAATGTAATCTCACGTCACAGTTCCATAATGTCTCATGTTCGTGTCACGCAAAATTAAACTAATGCAATAAGTCATTTATTAAGGTCTAAGAAAATAATGTTCAAGTCATGAAATCTGTATCCTATACAGAACCACCTTGAATAGTCAGGAAGATTCTGTATCATGATTTGTGTCAGGTGTCCTGGGTATAATGTACTTGATAGGGCAAGTACAAGAAATATAAATGTCACGATATCCATCTCTAGGTGACGTTACACAACCCCGCGTACAGTGTTGGCACCCGACTATTAATCGGAAGCTAAGTAAGTCACTCGGCCCTAGGTTAAGCATGCACAAGTATATTTATATAGTCAAAGGAATAAATAACAAAAATTGCAAGTTTGGCAAGGTACACTTGCCTGGGTTTACGGTTCCAATTGTAGCTCGGGCTTCAGCTGGGATTGCAGGCAGTACTCCCGTTGCTGAAACAAATATCACCATCAGATCCAAAAAATATTAATCAGCTAGAAACGCCTGTCCTTGAGTCCAATTTGGAGACAAGGGCAAAAATGACATTTTCGGGCAAAACAGGGTCCACATGTGGGCCGCTTTACACCGAAAAACGCGTCAAGGTCAAAGGTCTCCAAATCTGTCCAACTTAGTGTTAACAGGTCAGGAACGATGATACGAACCCAACGGAACTTCCAGAATTGGATTCCGATGAGCCGTTCTCAAAATCGTCCGTCAAGTGGAGCTTGTGGGGCCCACGACACGCAATTTTGTCAACGTTCTCAGAATCGAACCAAACTTGGCTCACAGGACCAGCGTATTGCTACGAGTCCGATGGTGCAAGTTTTGTCTCGATCCGACGAGTGTACACTAAGTTACAGCAAAATACAGAAAAGTCGGATACGGGGCGGTGTTCGCGGATACGCGTTGATTTCGGTGTGCACGCACATCCGAATCAGCTTCTGCGAAATCCCGCACATCCGTATCAACGACACGCACATATCGGTGAAGACCGCGTGATACCAAGTTGTCTCGTTTGGCGGGGCGTACTCAGTTCCGGGGTAAAACATGGCGTTGGTTTTCCTGTTTTTGGATCGCGGTTCGCGATCACCACAGGACGCGTTGCACCGAGCGGTTTGTACGGACACCGAGGGGGTCATACAGGCTACGCGATGCAAAAGACGGAATCGAAAACGGGTAAACGAGCAGGGAGATATGTGTACCAGAACAGGGCTCCAGAAAACTGCGTTTCTCGTGTCCGCGATGTGTCCGGTGTCCGAGTCGTATCCTGTGTCGAGTCCTTGCTATGTCCGTGTCCTGGCTGCGGATTTAGGGCTTCTGCGAGTTTGCCGGAGGAGGGCGGTGCTGCGGCGGTGTCGTCGGCTCTGCACGGCGGGGAGGACGGCGGATCGGTCTCCGGCGAGGCGCTGGGACGGAGTGGGCAGCGAGGAGGATGGGGCTCGGGTGGTGTGTGGGGAAGAAGGAGGAGGAGAGGCTGGGCACGGCGGGGGAAGTGCTGAGCTGCGGCAGAGCTGCGGGTGAGGAGGTGGCCGACACTGGGTGGTGTGGGGGTCGGGTGGAGAGCCGGAGGCGGAGGAGGGGAGAATGGGGCTCGGGTGAGGGTTTATATAGGAGAGATGGGGAGAGGAAGCGGCGGCCGGCGAGGGGAAGAGGGAGCGACGACCGGCGAGGGGGAGGCCATGCGTTGCTGGGAGGCGGGCAGCGGCCGTTACGCGGCTGGGGAAGGCGGTCGGGTGGCGGGTTCGCAGCTGGGAAGAAGAAGGGGTTCGGGTCGGATGATAACGGGTCGGGTCAACGGCGGATCCGGCCCGATCCGCAAACAGGAAAGCGGGTCGGGTCGGCGGGTCGGGTTGGTCTTACGGCCTGGATCCGACCCAATAACCTTGAACCCGGTTCATCTAAACCGGGTTCGGTTCAATATTGGGTTCGGTTCAGGCCAAATAAATCGGTTCGTTTTGGTTTAAAAATATAATTAGTTTTAGGGCTTTAAAAATCCATCCGGGGTCCAATAAATTCCCGAAAAATTATCCTATGTCTAGTTTTTCATTTTACACCATAAAATATTATTTTCATAATATTTTAATATTATTTATTATCAATTTAAAATCATTTAATAATTAAAATACCTGAATTTAATTACAGAAAATTCCCAGAAAATTCCAGAAAATTGTGAAAAATCCAAATTTAAAAATTCTTTAAAATCAGGGGGTTTACATTGTCTACCCCCACTCTCCAGTATTCTGATTTTGGGATGTGACAATAACTCACTAACTTATGTCACTAACATACATTAATTGACATTAAGAAACATATGTATAAATACCTAACCCAAAATTACTGAGATACATGTATCAATAACTGATACATATACCAACACCCCACTTATCTCATAATTGAACACCCCCTTGTACAAACCTTACTGTATACAACTGCTACTGCTCTTATAGAAGTGCACTTGTGCTCTACTAATGTTTCTTCTCCTCATTAACCCAACCAACTCCAGGTATCCAAGGTATTGAATCCCCAATGCTTAAATGCAGCAATCTCAAGTTGCTTCCTCTGCTACTCTTCATGTTGCTGCTGCACAGAGGCTAATTCTCCACTGCCACACATAACCCCGATGTACTGCCCCTCTCTTCCTCTTCTGATACACACTTGTGTGTATCAGTCTCAAGCCCACATGTTTCCCCTTCCCTTAGTCACACAAACAACACACCCCTCAACACCCTACTGCCCAGGTATTGTTTTTCTCTAATACCCGACTAAACATTCAACATCCCACTGTCAAATACCTGATGCACAACCCACCACTTCATCTACCAACTAGCCTGCACCACTCCTCAGTTGTAAAGAATTGCACATAACCTCACACATGTGTGATACTCCAAACACACAACCAATGTCACGCTTACTCAGGTATCCCTCCTTTACCTGCACATCAATCAGATATCAACACACACACATGCACAAATGTGTGTGTCACCTTCTCACACTCACAAATAACACACACATACACACACACATCACCATGCTCACCTACAACAACTATAGTTGCTGCCACTGCCTGTATAACCTCCAATACTGATGCACTCTTGTGCAGTCACAGGCCTGTGCACCAAGCACTGCTCCCCATTCTAACAACTGAACCCACATACCATATACTCTATATCTGAAACACCCATCACTCACTGACCACTGAATGTTGATACACACAAAGGTACTGAACTACTCACTAACATAGTGCACAGTTCACATATACAACACACACCTATGTATTTATGTGCACTAGTGTCAATTAGTCAAACACCTATAGTGTATACTTGAGAAACTCATGATACGTGTCCAACTCAAATATTAAAAGCCATAATTCCCCACAACTAGCATTTATAAATATATAATACATCATAATACAACTAAAGTAACTTGCTAAAATGAGAATTGAGGAGCAATTGCACAAAACACCCAAAATTGAGCTCTGTATCACACCGTATCGTGATACGGCCCACTCGTATCCAATTGTGGACACGTAGCTAGTCCCTCAACCCCGATATAGGTCTAATTAGATCTAATTGGTCTCATAACACACGATTGATGTGTCAATCTCGTAATTTCTCCTATTTGGACACAAATTACCATGTAACTTCCATAATACAAGTTATATAGACCTAATTCTTGATCATATAGGTATCCCTAAGCCAAGGGGTGATTTCTAATGGTTAAATACATGAATTAGAGCCTAATTTAAGGGTTGGATTCAGAATTTACCTATTGGAAGATGGATTCCCAATAAAATGCTCAATGGACACAATTAGGACATGATCTCCTTGTCAAATCCTCTTCCTTCAAGTGCTCCTTGTAAATCTAAGCTCCAATGCTCCTTGCTTGATAAAATGAGAGGGAGATGAGATAAATTGGTGGAGGGATGAAGTAAATTCGGGATCTAAAAAATTGGGGATCTAGAAATGAATGCACAAATGAAGAAGAGAGAGAGAAGAGGCTCCTATAGCGGCCGACCCCTACTTTCCCCTCTCCCAAGCAATTTCTAATGTCTAATTTTCCCCCACTAGTTGGTTATGAGGGAAATTTAGGAAGGGCTATATTGGAAAAGCTTCTAAACTAATGCAAATTAGGCTAATCCTTCTAATTAGCTAGAGGGAATGGATCCAATGGGTCTAGTCCATGTTGGGCTCAATTATTGTCGTGACAAGTCTAATTGGGTTCACTAGTGTCAAGTCTATAAATAAATAGCATAATATACAATTAAATAAATATCACCCAATTATTATTAAATTACTAAAATAAAATAACTATGCCAAATGACTAATTTACCCTTATTTGGAAAAGTGAGGGTGACAAGAATGAAAGTCGTGACTCCAACTCCTCGTACAACTCTACCCGAACCTGTCTCCATCCTTCTTTCTCGGAATAACCAAGATGTCTTGCAAGCACATGAAATCCACAATGGCCATCCTTGGGAACATCAACAATGGACCAAATGTAACTACATATCTCAGGTAGGAATCCTTCAATATATATACCCAAGCATTCGTTTGGCATGTCCGTTTTATATTTTTTCCTTCGAACAGTTAGCTTACTCTTCCATTTCGTAGACTGAGCTTGCTCTAAACTTCGTTCAACATGCTCAAAGAATAATGGATATTTCTTAGTTGACCCCATCCTTTTTATTCTGTGAACTACTCAATCTTGTTTGAGGTCTTCCCTTAGGATTGGAAACAACGGATGGCTCGTGCATTCTAGTAGTTACTGGGTTAGCAATTTCTTGGATTTTAAGCTCAATGGACTCTCGCTCCGCTCCCAGTGAGGTACACCACCTTGCGTGAAGGAGTTTCACTTATGGCAAAGAAAAGAAATCATTGTCAATCTTTACCACGGGCATTATTGACAACTGCCTCCAACGTTGATCAACAACATCTAGCGGAATAGATCAAGACTGACGAAGATATTCGTTAATCTCATGTGCACAAGGGAGGCCCAGCGTATGTCGATGTAAATAACCTCAAACTTCGGGATCAAAACCTACGAACTTTGACCTACCTACCTCCTAAAATAGTAAGCCTAATGTCTTATGAGATA
Source organism: Iris macrosiphon (assembly GCA_036927795.1). Lineage (NCBI taxonomy): Eukaryota > Viridiplantae > Streptophyta > Magnoliopsida > Asparagales > Iridaceae > Iris > Iris macrosiphon. Next base: position 54,415 of record JAYESA010000648.1, read on the forward strand.
TTGCATGCATTAAAGCATCCAAGAGGGGTTCATTTCTATGTTCATGCTTTGCAATATTCAGGCTCATCTCAAATGATGCCTTAATCTCGTTCGCCATCTGATCTAGCATTAAATTGATAGCTTGCCAAGCGGAGACAAAATTGTCGACCGATGACCTTTCATATTGTTTTAATTTTGAGTGTGATCCTTCAACCCGGTTGGTGGTCATTGTGCCATAACGCTTTACCTTATTCGTCCATGCTAAGACAAAGTGTTCTTTATGCGGTTCTAGCCATGTATCTTTGATATAAGAAATGATGTCGACTTCTGTAACCACCCTAATTTTTAGAATTGAAATTTTAAATTTATTAATTTTGGTATTCTGAAATTATTGTGATTAAGAAAATTTTTATTTATTTATTTTTAGCTAATTATAATATATAATATTTATGGATTTATAATTATGTGTATTTAATTAATTATTAATATTGTACAAAAAATATTGTTTTGGGTGTATAACTATTATTAGTGTATTGTATAATTTTTCTAGAATTTTTTGAGGTCTAAAACTATTTTTAATGGCCATATATATATATATATATATATATATATATATATATATATATATATATATATATATATATATATATATATATATAGAGAGAGAGAGAGAGAGAGAGAGAGAGAGAGAGAGAGAGAGATTAATTAATAATAAATAAAACCTAAAAATCTAAATCTAAATTCAAACCCATTAACCCTCTAACCTAACTAACTTCCCTCACCCGTGCACATGAACCACCCCCATCCCTCATATATATATATATATATATATATATATATATATATATATATATATATATATATATATATATATATATATATATATTTGTAAACAAAACCCTAACCCATCACCCATGCCTCCACCACCTCCGCTGGAGCGCCGCCGATGGCCGGAGCGCCGCTGCCGCAGCCGCACGGCCGGCAGCAGCAACAACAGTAGCCTTACAGATCTCCTTCGCGCGCAGCCTCCGCCCTCCTCGCTAGTCCGATTTGTGTCTCGTCTTCGCTGGTATATTCACAACCTAACCCTCTAGGATTTTCTTGAAGTGGAACGAATTTAGGCACCCGGGTTTGATCGAAAAATCGACCAGAAGTTGGCCGAAAAACTGTTCGGAGACAGTTTAGAAATTCAGTCCAAGTACCCATGTTCATGTTCAATTTTCTACCAACTCATTAATTATTTTCAAAATATAATTGAAAGGACTTCTTCACAATATAACCAAGATTTTTACTGTTCTTTTAGTTTTTATTAGTTTGCTATAATGGTTAAATTATTCTTGTTCCAAAACGACCAAAAACTTATTTTTAAAACACCCAAAATCATGCGATACGGGGTACGTCCTTCCAAACAAGACGAATTCATCATGTGTGAGTTGCATCAAAAGGCGCGTAACATAAACGCGGACTGTAGACTTTCGTGGAACTTGATTTGGATGTGTGTGCACACCGGAATCAACGCGTATCCGTCGAAAAGTACCGTATCGGCCTGTGACACTCGTCATAATTTTGTGTGTGCTCGTCGGTTCACAACGAAACTTATACCATTGGATTCGCAGTGTTACACTGGTCATGTGACCCAAGTTTGGTTCGAATCGGAGAACGTTGACGAAATCCCATTTTGTGGGCCCTACGGTTTCACATAACGGACGATTTTGTGACCGGCTCACCGGAATCCAATTTCGGATATTCCGTTGTGTCACGCCCCAGTCCCAAAAATATACGGAACCAGGCCATGTGGCATTGGCCAGCTGACACGTCACTAAGGGATTACCCAATTTAATGGACCCAAAGTGATGTGCTACGCTGTCCTAAAATACTACAGGTCTAAATACAGGTAAATCTATCTCATCCACAGGAATATCATGAAATATGGGAAATAGTGCTGAATATATATAAAGCTAAGTCTGAAATGTCATAATACAAATCAGATAATATCTTGTGGGAACAAATCCACTACAAAAGATAAGCAAAAGTGAAATAGATGACTAGTGCATCATCCTCGAAATATGTAGCTCCAACTCTAGGTGTACTCAGGCAGATTCTGATGGCATCTCCTCTAACTCCTTCTCAGGGGCATATCCAGTCTCCTGTCCAGGTCCATGTACTATGGGGTAGAGTGTCTCATCTAAACCTGGCAGGGAACCAGGTCCTCAGTGGGACATAACAAGATACAGAAAAGTATGCCATGTATATGAATACTGAATAAATAAACAGGGTATGCTAGCCATCTAAGTGAATGCAATTTGAGACAACCTATTACGTATGGGAAAGTGTGGCTAGACATATGCTAACGTAATTCACCAATCCGTAGTGACTGGCTAATATATGCCACATATGCCCCCGTTCAAGGGCACTATGCAATACACCGTCTCCGAGGAGCATGGTCACCGGAATATATATATAACAGCCGTATCACTCCGTCGAGTGCGGTATCGGGATAAAGAGGTGGGTGTCCCATACGTCTTTTAGTCGTTCTCCCCGTCCAATGTAATTAATGCCAAGTCGTAGTTTTCCTGATTTTATTCTAAGCCGTGATGCACGTCGTACGTACTGGTAGCTAATCAACTACGTAAACTTGCATCCCAAAATGAAGTACAACCTTGTTGCGTGTACCCGTGTCAGGGTCTAAGAGGATATTAGGATACCCTCACAGTTGATGGTAAGTCTGTAAAGACTAGGTTAATTATACTACGTGTCAACGTACTTGTTGACGGTACCCGAGGCAGTCTCAGATACTTACTGTTATATGAGATTTACTAACAATATCATTCAACAGTTTAAGAATTAAACAGTAAAAACTTGGCAAGGTATACTTGCCTACTTCCTGATTGTGTTGAAAACCTGTACTTGCAATCAAGTCTGGGGGTCCTGTGACAGGGGGTCACTGACTGCGTCGTAGAGGTACTCTGTTTAGGACATACAGGGTTCGTAAATATAACATTTAATAAGAGGGTACATAACACGTAAGACATAATATATACAGTCATATAGGGTACATATATATATAGAGTATATATATATATATATATAGATAAATATAGCAGTATGTATATATATATATATATATATATAGCATATATACATATATTATATATAGATACCTATATATAGAGATATATATATTTACATATATATAAAGAAAGTGCAGAATATAACATATATAGTTTATTTATATATATACTAGTAGTATATATATAGATATATATTTATAGATAATAATATAAATATATAATATTATATATATATATATATATATATATATATATATATATATATATATATATATATATATATATATATATATATATATATATATATATATATATATAGATACATATATTTACATATATATATATATATATATATATATATATATATATATATAAGAAAATAAAAGTGCAGGAATTGAAATATATATATAATACATATATTTACATATATATATGCAGGAATTGAAATATATATATATAGATACATATATTTACATATATACATATATATATATATAAAAGAAAATAAAAGTGCAGGAATTGAAATATATATATAATACATATATTTACATATATACATATATATACATAAAAGAAAATAAAAGTGCAGGAATTGAAATATATATATAATACATATATTTACATATATACATATATATATATATAAAAAAGAAAAGGAAAATGCAGGAATTTAAATACATATATATACTGAATATCCAGTATTTATATCATATATAGTACACTATATATAGATAGAAAAGAAAAGAAAATTGAAATATATATATATATATTAGTATATAGTATATACATATAATTATATATAATAAAATGAAAGGCATATATATATATATATATATATATATATATATATATATATATATATATATATATATATATATATACATAAATGTTATATATGTATATATAATTATACTCTATATAAATATATATATATATATATATATATATATATATATAAGAAAGAAAAAGGACATATATATTTACTTATTTATACAATATAATAATAATAATATATATATACACTGTATATATATATATTCTATATTAATAATAATAATAATAATAATATATATTATATATATAATTACATATAGAATACATATATTTAGATATATATATACATATGTATATATACTACATATATATATAAATAATAATAATAAAAACAGAAATAATAATGCATAAATGAATATAGTAATATATATACTATACAGTATAAATACTGTATCTATATACTAATAATAATATATATTATATATAATACAGTATATGCAATTTCATATATATATACATACATATATATATATATATATATATATATATATATATATATATATATATATATATAAGTATATATGTAATACATATAATAATAATAATAATAATAAATTATATAATAATACATATATATACTGTACATATATAGTATTTATATAATATAATATATTATATATTATAATATAATACATATTAATATAAATATACATATATATACACATATATACATATATACATATATGTATAGTAATATACGTATATACGTATTTAATAGGGGGTAGGGGTATACCTGACAGGTGGGGACCCCTAGGCGTCGTCGCCGGCAGGAGGACGGCGGTGGTCCGGCAGGCGGTCGGCCGGAACAGCAGCTGCAGCAGCAGCTGCAGTCAGCAACAGCAGTAGCAGTGGCAGCTGCAGCAGCTCCGGTGACTGAGGCGGCGGCGGAGGGGGCGGTGCAGGGTGTCAGGGCGGAGGAGGAGAGGTCGGCGAAGGGTTCGGGGGGGTGGCGGAGGTCCACGACGGTCGGAGGGGGAGCTGGAGGCGGTCGGGTTGGTCGGGTAGGCGGGTGGTCGTGTGGTCGGGGAAGAACTGCGGGGGAGTTGCCGGCCGGGGAGGTGGTCGTGGAGCGGCGGGATAGTGGTGGTTCGGTAGGGGGGTCACGGCGGAGCGGATGGGGGTGGTGGCGGTGGACCAAGGCGGTGGGTGGTGGTGGTAGGATGCGTCGGGGTGGTCGGGATGCTGTGGTGCAGGAAAGAGGGGGGGGCACTGCGGGGCTGCCGGCGGCGAGTGGCGGTGGCTAGGGCGGGGGAGCAGTGGTCAGGGGGGAAGCCGGGGAGGTGGCGAGTCTTCCGGTGGTGGTCCGGTGGGTGAGGGTGGCCGGAGGTGGAAGCTGTAGGAGTTCGGGAATGGGGGGTCGGGTTATATAGGGTTAGGTTTCAATGGCATCTATGTAAATAGTTTGAAAATGAGGGGTATTTAGGTAATTAATTAACTAGATATTTGTGGCTGATATTTTTAGGATATTTTAGGGTGGGCCCCATGACACGTGTACGGTCCACGTTCATCGGCCAATAGGAAAGTGCCACCTCGTACTGTAATTTACAGAAAAATCCCTATAATTCCATAAATTGTAAAAAAGTCCTAAAATTGGTATTTTGCGTAATTACGCAATTTGTCTGCTAAAATACCCTGTTTCCAGAAAATACTAAAATGCTCAAAATTGAGAGGGAAAAGCTGTGGGAGGGTCCTGAGTGGGTGGGGGTGAGTCTGGGCAGGGACAGGGTCTGGTTTCTGGATGATACGGGTCATCATATTTATTATTTAATAAATACTGCGCACGGTGTTCTCTAATTATTTAGAGACAGGTAGGGCCATAATTTTTCTACGGTGTCAATATACTAATTATAGTATATTCAAAGTAGAATAATTACGTATTTTTGTTTGGGCAAAACTGGTGCAGGTTGGGCCTCAATCTCTAGGGGTACAGAGATGGGTAAAGAGCAAGAAATAAAATAGGAAAATAAATACGAATTTTTGTAACGATATTTGTGCGTCTCAAACGAGGCTCAAAATAAAACATCTGGGAGTTGCACAAAAATCAGAAAAATAGTCTAACATGTCTAGGGCAGGTATGTAAATTTTGTTTGGGGATAATAGTCAGTGTAATGCCCTAATTAATTAGGTGCATAATTAATAGGATATGTAAGCAAAATAATTTAAAAAGTTACAATAATTCTAATTAGCTAAAAATAATTTTAAAATACTAAAATTTGGTCGAGGGGGTTTACGTTGAGTTTGTGCCATCGTTCTAGACTCATAGCCACTAAGTTGGATGAATTTAGAGAACTTTGTCTCTGACACATTTTTCGGTGCAAAGTTGGCCACATGTAGACCTCGCTTTGACCCAAAACTATCAATTTTGCCCCTGTGTCAAAATTGGACTTATGGATAGTCAATCCTAGCTATTTCAACTATTCTGAAAATAATGGTGATGTTTGTTTCAGCATCCGGAGGTGTTCGTGCAGATTCTACTTTTTCAGGAGTAGTTGATAGAGTTCAGAACCCAGGCAAGTGTACCTTGCCATGATGTATCACAGTTTCTTGTCTTTATTATCTTATTTAGTTATTATAGTTATTTGATATATGTGATGTGTGTGTTTACCCTAGGACCGTGAGATGTTGCTTAGCGTCCGAACAAGATTCGGGTGTCGACGCCGTACGCGGAGTCGAGTAACGTCACTTAGAGAGTTGGTTCCACGATCCTACTTTTAGGTGCTTGCTTCACCAAGTACGCCATATCCTAGGACACTTGACACTATTTCATGTGATAGGATATTTTTTGAGTTATTCATGGTGATTCTGTATAGGCTTACAGGATTCGTGATATGAGACTTGCATATTATATGAATATTATTATGACTCATTGCACTAGCTAGAGGTCATGATCTTGCATGTTATGGACATGAGACGTTGTGGACATAAGACATGAGGTTACATTAGATGGGGAGAGATACACCATACTACAGGCTGATTATTGATATATATACTATACTACTGGAGGTGCTTTGGCACATATACTGGAGTCGTGATAGTACTGGAGGTGCTTTGGCACATATACTGGAGTCGTGATACTACTTGATTTGGCACATATACTGGAGTTGTGATACTACTTGTTACTATGGGCTCCCCGACACAGAGCCTGTAGTGGTTTCAGCCTGAGTACGAGTGCTGCTCTCACGTGCATATCACTTAGATGGTTACAGTAATTTACCTTTGAGTATGTGGCATTATACTGATTTACTTTTGGCATACTGTTTCTTGTACCTTGTTACGTCCCTCTGAGAACCTGGTCCCCTGCCAGTTTTTGCAGCTTAGACGGTTATGGAGCCTTTGGAGTTGCTGATGGAGTTGCTTGTCTTGCAGACATTGGTACCAGGTACTTATATCATTTCTACCGGAGTTATGGTTATTTATTCATATTGTTTATTCATCTGTTGATGTAGCCTAGTTTTATAGACTCATATTTCTTTCTCGAGTCTATTCGAGTTTGTGTGTTACTGGACGGCCGACTTTAGCACATGTAGCTCGTTCTTGTGTATTCTGTTCATTGTGGATTGAGGCATATATATTTATATTTACTTGATTATTTAGAGAGTGACCATTATAATACAACTTATACGTATTCGAGTCGGACCAGAGTCTGGTCGAAGGCATAGCTGACATGTTACGTATTCTTAGTCCTACATATTTTAGGACTGGGGCGTGACATATTTTTGTGGTGGCCCATGCAGGGCCTGATTAAATCGTTTCAGTTACTTTCCAGTACCGTGCGAGCCTGTAATCAGGATTAGTAGTATTAGTACCTCAATCCACAACTGATTTAAAAATTCCTTAGCAATTAATTATCGCCCTTGGACTTCATAATTATACTCATTTATTCCCCTCAACATCCTTATTATTGTTTATCATCTCTCCCTATTTCAGAGAGATGGACGTTCGTGCACGGTGTTTCCTCCAGAAGCAGATCCTTGTCAAGGCGGAAGAAGACATGCTGGATATAAAGTTTTGAGAAGATGGTTACCCTTAGTAGGATAAATTGATAGATAGGTTATTCCTATATGCTAGAGCTAGTGTAGATTGTTAGCATGAGAATTGAATATAGTATTGAGTTTAAGGATTAGTTGTATTACCCCCTCGATTGCATCCCTATCCTTCATATCAAATTCTTATCTTGTGTTGCATATATGGCCTCGTACTTTTGCAACAACGATATTTCTAATTATAACAATGAGTAGATCCTTCCTCTTTCCCTAGTTGTGCCTTAATTACAAAATTAATCCCTTAGTTGGTACCACTCCTTGTGTTAATATCCATATCACCATAAGTATTAGTTCTTTTCTACTCTAATCCCCTCGATCTAGTCACCATGACTCGATTCTCCAAATATCTGCCTAATCGTGCCTTATTCAACCATGTAGACTTATCAAAAATTCTTTTTATCGTGGCCTAATTTTTTTGTCTCTTCGTCATTAATGCCAATCAATGATCGAAGCCTCTATACCACCTTGCCTTAGTTAGATCCGACTCAGTCATTTCTTCTATCTTGTAGAAGCTTAACCTATACAAGAGCAGTAATGGATGGGTAGTAATTTCTCTTATAAAGTTGTTGATTAATAACACCCTGACAGTTTCTAGGTTCCTTTAGAAAATTCTTGATTACGGCCAGTAAATCCTAGAATTCTTGTAACCATATTTAGAAAATAGATAGAAAATAAGCCTTTCCAGAAATCTTGTTAGCAGGACCATGACCTTAGTTTTGGATACCAACTTAATTTTTATAAGTTGGGTAGATCGTAGCCCCTGATTTTAGTGTAGGGTTATTTCTAGAAATTCAGGATAAATTTAAATTTATTTTGGTGTTAATTAGGTTAATCTCAAACGGATTAAATTACCTATTTAATTTCTGTATCCTTGATACCCTTTGTTGTGGCTCGGATATTTAGAGCACAACACTATCATTTCCTTTTCAACAATTTTCATCCTTATGACCTAGACTAGTCACTCTACACCAATGATATGACTATCACTCACAAACTGGCATTTCCATGTTTTATTTTAGTTGCACGATATTTGCGACACAATTGTACACACAAATGACATATAGATATCCTTTTTCTGTTGCGGTCGATTTTAATACTCAACACCGACTCAATTCTTTCGGCAACCTTGACATTCATGAGCCTAATTGGAACCTACACACTGATGACACAACTGTTACTTCCAAATATACACACCCATTCTCCATATAGACCCCCCAACGTTCGTGGTATATCTTCTTCTAAATCCTATATCCAACTCCGTTGCAATTAAATTAAATTATACATAGGCAATCCAAATATCCCAACCACTGATATACCCGTATCCCATTCATGCTAACCTACATTCATGACACATGTATTGCATTAAATTGAACCCCTTGTACTCTTTACACAATACTAATCACCTTGACAAAATTGTATCACCTTTTGACGCTTATTTCTGAACCGTTCATCGACATCCATGATATGTGATGAAGTATTCCTCGATACTATTTCACCCTAGTTGTATTTGGCTATGATATTTCCTATTGTCTTATAGACTCATGACCTAATTAGAGGCAAGAAGAACTGGTAAACTTTCTTTATAGAGTTATTGACTCATTAACGCCATGGTTGTACATAGATTTCCTTTAATAGGCTGTGACAACGGTCACAAAATTCTTACCATCTCGAATCTCTCCTTGAAGTTAGACTTTTTAAAAATCCTTAGAAATATGATCACGACTATAGTTTTTGTGGCCAACTTCATTCTTTTAAGTTGGGTAGAGCCTTGAGTAAGTGTACCCTTATTCTTAGAATGCGACGTCAAACTAGGACTCCATTTGGTAACTGTGTCTCCATCTTTAGTGCAACCTTCCTAACTAAAATATTTTCTACTATGTTTATTTTTAATTTCGAGGACAAAATTTTTATAAGTTGGGTAGATTGTAACCACCCTGGTTTTTTAGAATTAAAATTTTAAACTTATTAATATTGGTATTCTAAAATTATTGTGATTAAGGGAAAACAATTTATTTATTTTTAGCTAATTATAATATATAATATTCATGAATTTATAATTATGTATATTTAATTAATTATTAATATTGTACAAAATATATTTTTGGGTGTATAACTATTATTAGTGTATTATATAATTTTTTGGAATTTATTGAGAACTAAAACTATTTTTAATGGCCATATATATATATATATATATATATATATATATATATATATATATATAGAGAGAGAGAGAGAGAGAGAGAGAGAGAGATATTAATTAATTAATAATAAATAAAACCTAAAAATCTAAATCCAAATTCAAACCCACTAACCCTAACCTAACCCATTAACCCTCTAACCTAACTAACTTTCCTCACCCGTGCACAGGAATCACCCCCATCCCTCATATATATATATATATCTGTCAACAAAACCCTAACCCATCACCCACGCCTCCACCACCTCCGTCGGAGCGTCGTCGACCTCCAACCGCCGGAGCGCCGCCTCCGCAGTTGCGAGGCCGGCAGCAGCAGCAGCCGCCGCCTTGCAGACCTCCTTCGCACGCAGCCTCCGCCCTCCCCGTTCATCCAATTTGCGTCCCGTCTTCGCTGGTATGTTCACAACCTAACCCTCTAGGATTCTTTTGAAGTGGAACGAATTTAGGCACCCGAGTTTGATCGAAAAATTGACCGGAAGTTGGCCGAAAAATTGTTCGGAGATAGTTCAGAAATTCAGTCCAAGTACCCCTGTTCATGTCCAATTTTCTACCAACTTGTTAATTATTTTCAAAGTATAATTGAAAGGACTTCTTCACAATATAACCAAGATTTTTACTGTTCTTTTAGTTTTTATTAGTTTGATATAATGGTTAAATTATTCTTGTTCGAAAACGACCAAAAATTTATTTTTAAAACACCCAAAATCTCGTGATACGGGGTGCGTCCCACCAAACGAGACAACTTTATCGTGTGCGAGTTGCATCGAAAGGCACGTAACATTGGGTGGGGAGAGACACACCATACTACATGCTGATTATTGATATATATACTATACTATTGGAGGTGCTTTGGCACATATATTGGAGTCGTGATACTACTTGCTTTGGCACATATACTGGAGTCGTGATACTACTTGTTGCTATGGGCTCCCCGACACTGAGCCTGTAGTGGTTTCAGCCTGAGTACGAGTGATGCTCTCACGTGCATATCACTTAGATGGTTACAGTAGTTTACCCTTGAGTATGTGGCATTATATTATTTTACTTTTGGCATGCTATTTTTTGTACCTCGTTACGTCCCTCTGAGGACCCGGTCCCCTGCTAGTTTTTGCAGCTTAGACGGTTATGGAGCCTTTGGAGTTGCTGATGGAGTTGCTTGTCTTGCATGAATTGGTACCAGGTACTTATATCATTTCTACCGGAGTTATGGTTATTTATTCATATTGTTTATTCATCTGCTGATGTAGCCTAGTTTTATAGACTATATTTCTTTCTCGAGTCTATTCGAGTTTGTGTGTTACTGGACGGCCGACTTTAGTACATGTAGCCCGTTCTTGTGTATTATGTTCATTGTGGATTGAGGCATAGATATTTATATTTACTTGATTATTTAGATAGTAACTATTATAATACAGCTTATACGTATTCGAGTCGGAACAGAGTCTGGTCGAATGCGTAGCTGACATGTTATGTATTCCTAGTCCTACGTATTTTAGGACTGGGGCGTGACAGCTCCCTCGTCTCCCACTTTTTTTTGAACAAGTACCATGATGCGTCGTATCTGTCTTTCTATATTGGCTCGCCATACATGATTTCAATCACTGTAGAATTCCTCGAAACGGTCTATGTTAATTTTATCGTCCACCTTTTCGAACTTCAACTTACATTATGATTGGATATTCCGATTGATATGCCAAGTACATAGTAGTGTTTTCGCATGAGGGAAGACGATCGTTATAGCATTAATTAGGGCATATTCTCTGCTAGTAACAAAAATAGACGTCTTTCTGTATCCAATGTAAAGTATTTTTAGTTTTTCCAACGCCCATGTGTAGTCCTCAAGTTTCTCACTCTTCATGAAGCAAAAAGCAACTGAGAATGTTTTCCCCGTAGAGGTGAAGCCAACAACGTGAAAGAGAGGTATCTTGAACTTATTTGTCTTATATGTGCAATCAAGAACCAATACGTCAGCGAAGGACCTGACTAAATGTGTGCAACAGGGATGAGCCAAAAACAGTGAAAGGACTTCATTACTCTATGGATGTCTTCTATGGTGCTCCACATAATGATTCTCAGCAAGCAACTTCAACACTTGCTTCATCGCCATTCTTGTTTTCTTACTATTGGAGTTTGAATTCGATATTGCGTTGTAGATTGACTTCATTGTTGACTTGTTACTCTCGTCTTCGTGTCGTATGACGGAATAAATTTGTCTGGGTGCAACTCCTGAAGTAGACAAATCTTAAACTATCTTTCGCTCAACATTGTTCAACCGTCCGACATAGGGGTGACCCGTAAGTGTTTCGGCAATAACATGATTGTGGATTTTATTCTTCACTTGGACTATCCACTTCATATTTTCTATGTTTACAAGAGATATCTTGAATGGACAACCGCATTTTCTCGTACCAACGCTTATCTTTGGAACTTTTCTTTGGGGAACTATATCTTTCTTTCCATGAGACTTGAACAAACTACCTCTTTCACATCCAAGCTCTATAGTTGTGCGTCTCGGCAGATTTTGGGCCGATCTTGTGATCACAATGACCATATTGTTTTTTCGTCCAACTTCTCTGCACCAATGTAACGCTTGTCGTCTAATTCAAAATAAATATCGGTCGAGAATAAACTGGCTACATCAATGACAATTGGAGGATGTACCACAATATCAGAAGACGACCTCTACAATAGAAATTAAAATTAATAAAACTGCATAAAATTTAACAAAAGCATGACTGCAGAAAATTAGGACTGCACGAATTTTTGACAGTCCTAAATTTAACTAGGACTGCAGGACATGTGACAGTCCTATTGTTACTCAGGACTGTAACATTTCCTACAGTCCTAATTAAAAATTGGACTCTCAGTTTGTTGACAATCCTGCTTATTTATAAGACTGTCACAGTCCTACGACGGAAAAATCCGAAATTAATTTATCAAATTCTTTACCAAGGGTGCTTCAGAAGAACCGAGGAGTTCTTCGGACGTAGCGGAAAGAGAATTTAGTTGGCCCGATTTATTCGAGATACATTTCTTCTACATTAAACACATATAATTCAATATTTATATGTGAACCTAATGTTTGAAAAACCTAATCATTATAGTTTATCAATGACATACCAAATAACGGTTGAATATTATAACTTTTTTGTAATGTAACTAGGATTTGGACCACCAATCTACACTTTAGGGTTAGGGTTTAAAAAATTGAGAGAAATTAGATTTTGAAAGAAGAGAGCATAAAGAGAAGAGAGCATGAAAAAAAAGAGAATAATGAGAAATAAAAAGTCATTGACTTTTATACAAAATTTTGGACTACCCTTAAGTATAATGAAATTTAATGACAAATTTGAAAATAAATTAAAAAAAAATTGGGCCGTCGTAAGGAAAAAAAAAAAAATAGTGCCTATATAAACAAAAAAAACAGGAGCATTTTTCTTCCCTCTTTCGGGGTTAGGATGGGGAGAAGCAGGAGAGGAAGTAGCTCCCGGCGGCGAAGCCCATCGGAGTCCGACACGGATACGGAATCCGAACGTCGAGGCCGGAGAAGTAGTAGAAGGAGCTCCTCTTCCCGCCGCCGAGGAAGCCGGTCCGACGATGAGTCCGCCTCCGATTCCAGATCCGGATCGGAGTCCCCTCCGAGAAGCAGAGGGAAGAGCAGCAGGAAGAAGAGCAAGAGGGAGATCACCGAGGCGGAGATCATTGACTACCTCGCCAAGAAGTCGCAGAAGAAGGTTCGGTCTCTTCCATCGTTCTTTCTAGGGTTTTTTTTCATTATAGGTTTTTTTTTTCTATTTTTCTATTTTGAATTTTGGTGTTTTATTTGCTGAGAATTTGGTTTGGCTTGTAGGCGATGAAAGTGGCGAAGAAGTTGAAATCGCAGTCGGTTTCCGGCTACTCCAATGATTCCAACCCGTTCGGTGATTCCAATCTCGGAGAAAAGTGAGTTTTGAGTTTCGATTTTGGAAAATAAATCGATTTATTTCTCTTTGTTGTTGATGCAATGCATGTGCTATCAGTGAAACAAAAAGATTGTGATTCTAATTTGGGAGTTCAAGTGAGCTTGGAACTTGAGTTGGGAAAAAAAAGAATTGAAGTAAGCTATATGCTATATAGGGTTATTAAGTGAAATGAAAAGTCCTGAACTCAACATTATTGCCTTAGGCATACATTAAGGGTGAACTATGGGTACGTAACTCTTTCCTTTAGTTATAGATAAACTTATTCAGGATGAGGGTTTGTGGGTGTATAGGCTTGTCAACACTTTTGATTTAAAGGATTCAAGATTTGAAGGTTGGAGTATATGGAAAGTGTAAAAAAGGATGTGTGAACATTTAATATTGATGGTCAAAGTTGGTATTCAGTTGGTCAATCAAACTGTAGAAGTATGCTGAGCGAAGAATGATGGGCAATGAGAACATAAAATTAGATGGAATTGGTAGAGAAGGGCCGGAAGTATTCTCTCGAGGTAAAAATTGTTGATTTAGTATGTTCTTAATGGAGGAGCTTGCAGATGGTTGCCTTAGAAGAGTTTACTTCAGTTCTTTTTATCTTCTATACAGAAATAGGTAATTAGATAGAGATTTGAAATTTTGAATGTGGTACGGTTGTTAGATTTTGTCAAAGGTATTATGTATTTCTAAGAATACTATGATGGTTAATTATGTTATAGTATTAGGTAGGTTCACTCAGGGATACTTTGCTTGTAGAAAATATGCAATCCAATATTCTAAATAGCCGACAATAGGGGTAACTATAGCTGCACGATTAGCATACTATTATGCTATAGGCCTTAGTGGCGCAACATAGAGGGATGGCTACAATCTGTATCATATGATTTGAAGAATTGTCAGTTTTTAATATTTTTTAGAGTTAGCTAGTAGGTCTTACAGTAACTAATGCTGCATTCTATATCAAATAGAAATCCCTTCTAATTCTTGTTTCCCACAGGAGTTATAGCAAGATAATTCACATTAACGTGATCATCATTGATTCATTGTAGTTCAGTTTTTTTTTAGCTAGTATCAGATTGTGCTGTTGTTACAATTTGCTGTTATTCAAATGACCAAGGTCCAAATCTAAGAAGAGTATATACATGTAAATGGCAAATTAGGAAATAGTGGGACACATATATCTCATTTAACGTGATTTAGGGTCCAAAATTTCATTTTGCTGATGGATCACCAAGCCGGTCTCTCTGCCTCCCTGGGTCCAGTTTAACTCTGAGTCAGGTGTACATTGTGTCTCATACTGCCTTGATCTTTCTTGAATTGGGATTGATCCAAGTTTACAAGTTTTCATGGTCACTATTTAAATATTTTGGACCTCGGTAATATGTGCCTAGGCACTCCCAACTTGTTTGGAAGTATCTGCCCCTGCTGCCATATCGTGTTACTTAGATTATTTGTTAAATTAACTAAATATCCATTCATGCTATAAGCCAACATAGCATATTCTGCAGTTCTGAACAATGGACAACAACCATTTCATTGCTTACACATGTGCTATTAATTGAAATTCTTATAATGCTTATTGATAACTATAGACTACATCTAAAACAATCATAGGACCACTTACAAGATTTTTTTTTTACAATAATCATGGTTCATTTCTTTGATTTGTTTCCCTAATAACTCCAAACATGGTGTGCAGCTTTGTGTGGCGGAAAAAGATTGAACGTGATGTCGTTCAAGGCAAGAAGCCATTGGATATTTCAGTGAAAGCAGAAAAGAAGAGGCAAAGGGAAAGGATGGTATGCAATTGTTGATAGCCAACAGTAGGAAAGCATGATACCAGTCACTTTACTTGCATAATATTATGACTATTTTGGTTCATGACCCATATCTTACTTGTCTATGTTCCACCATGTTTTTTTTTCCCAAGGTTTTGTTATGCCTATTCCCTTTTTCTTTGATGATTGTTCATTTTTCTTTCATGAAGTATATAAAGCTAATGTGATCTTCTCATTTAAATGCAAAGTGTTCAAAAGTAGTTTGTTGTTTTGTTTTTTTGTTGTAGCTTTCATTGAAATTATGCTCTGTATGTCTTTGTAAGGTGTTTTTTTGTTTGCAATCCAGGCGGAGGTTGAAAAGGTGAAGAAAAGGAGAGAGGAGAGAGCAATTGAGAAAGCACAACATGAGGAAGAAATGGTTAGTTCGTAAATTTCTACATCTTATGTGCTTATGTTGTGAAAGCTACTCAAATAAATGAGACATATGGGCATGCATTCTATTACTGTTGTAGGCACTGCTGGCGAGAGAACGAGCGAGGGCTGAATTCCAAGATTGGGAAAAGAAAGAAGAAGAAGTATGAGTAGAACATCAAATGCATTCACTACTTTTGCTTTGTTCATAGTGCAATCCTTGATCTTCTGTTAATAATACTTAAAAAAATTTGTTGAACAGTTCCATTTTGATCAAAGCAAAATAAGATCACATATTAGATTGCGCGAGGGACGCATGAAGCCTATTGATATTCTCTCAAAGAACCTTAATGTCTCAGATGATTTTGATATTGAAATCAACGAACCTTACGTGGTATTTAAGGTAAATAATCCTCTTATCCACTTATTTTTTCAATTGATGCCTGGCTATTGTTTCTTATAACCATTTCAAGTCAACTGTACTGCCCCTTACATATGTTGATAACCAGAGGTAGTTACAAATAAAAAAAATTATATAACTTGAAAAAGAAATGGTCATTTGCTTTCCTTTTTAATTGCTTTTGATGCCATTGAAAATATGCTGTTAGTTTATAAGCCTTGTTAAAAATTAAACAATGAAAGTTCATTTTGTACAATCATGGCCTTTAGGCAAAAGCCTCTATGATGCTAAAGTTCCTCACTGGGTCATTACTATGTGTTAGTCCTTGTCACTACAACAAAAATCTAGAGTTGTGATGAGGATTGAGGGTTAAATATATATAAAGTTTCCAATACTATGCAAACAATGTCATAG
Organism: Iris macrosiphon; assembly: GCA_036927795.1. Classification (NCBI taxonomy): domain Eukaryota; kingdom Viridiplantae; phylum Streptophyta; class Magnoliopsida; order Asparagales; family Iridaceae; genus Iris; species Iris macrosiphon. The sequence continues at coordinate 71,498 of JAYESA010000648.1, forward strand.
AGTATGGACGTTCGACTAGTGTTGCATATAAATAACCGAGCACCTATTTTCTTGGGCATGGACACGTAACGACGTGACATATCCATGGCAACATGGACATGTCACTAAATTTGACATTCCCTAATGTATTTCGGGTGTCCGTTCTGTGCTTAACAAGTGTCTGACATTGGAACGAAACAAATTTGACTGTCCATACTGGCTGACTGCTTTACGAATATGTGCTATCCCAGTACACTTATTCTATAAATTTGTTATTTGGAATATAAATATTGACACGGAATTTTTAACTTGACAAGGTGCTTCTTTCACAAATCGAGCTAATGTTTCCTGTGTTACTCTAAATGTTTCTAGTATGCTTCTGATGTTTTTTTGTATCCTACGGAAATGATATGTATCAAAATTATATATAATTGTTTTTGACTTTCAGTTCTCACAGTTGTGGTTCTTTAGTTCAAGGTTCAAAGTATCGGTATCGGACATTTATATAAGTATTGATATCGGCAGTATCAGCGGTATCGGATCGGAGTATTGGATTTTTTGGTATCGACAATATTAAATAATTATTAATAAATTAGTACAAAATTTAAAAAATTAGTGTGTGTGTATATATATATATATATATATATATATATATATATATATATATATACAATGTTCAAACTATATCTAATGCAACTTTTATCTTTTCCCTAGACAACCAGATGGCCTGAGGTCCTGTGGAGTCCCATCAAATGTGATATGTCAGCGTCAGCCCTCTTTGTTTTCTGGTACACGTCTTGCTCCATGCTCAAAACACCGTGAGTCCCACCAGCTCACTCTTATACTTACTGATACCTTTTTATGGCAGAAGAAGAAAAATATGGAAAAGTAAATATGTATAAATTAGCCTCTCTCCTCTTTCATACCGCTACTTCCCTTGGCAGCCACCAACCCTCTAGGCACTGCCGGCCATCTCCTCCTAGAGACAGTCGTCCAACCCCCCATGGACAGATCTGACCGATTATCTTCCTCCCAAACTTACGATCTCCTTCTTCCCTCTCTCCGTCTCTCCACCTCTCCACTCCCATCGAGCATAGGCGGCGGCGGCACGACGGCACAACGGAAGATCTCCTTGCCTTCTTTTCGGCCTTTTTTTCCTGGTATGTTCGATTTCTGTAACGGTCTGTATCGGTTTGTATTGGCTATGTGTCGGCCGATACAATAATTTTTTACACTAGATCGTCTGATACCAATAATTTTTTCGACAGTATCGGAACGGACATGCTCAAAACCGATCAGATATGGCCGATACGTATCGGTATCGGCCGATACTTTGAACCTTGCTTTGGATATCTTTTGTTTCAAATATGGTCAGCTAGAACATCAAACTTGTAATCTGACCTCAGTTCTCTGTAGTCGTAGTAGTCTACTATGATGACAGGAGCAGGCAAAAACTTCCTCTCAGATCTTTTGGGCCACAGAATTCTTTCCCTACATTTAGATCTATTATTGGCCTGTACTGGTTGATTTTGGATTTTGTTCTTCCTCTTGTCATAGCAGCTCCTTTCACGTCACTCCTAACTAGTGCAAAATAATTCTAATTTCCTCTTTACTTCTTGGGAGTCCAATTTGGTCTGCAGTTATATTTCAACTTTCAAACCCACTTAACTTTTAGTTAGATCTGGAGTTACTGTTATCACCTTTGCTCCATCCTTGTGAATATGATAAGCCACAAATCTTGTCTTGCTATCCTTGACTTCCCTCTTGAGGTTGCGATCCATATGTGGCCAAATATGGTCATGTCACCACCAGCTTCCATCTGGTCTATAGTGTTTTCTCTAAATCTTCCATCTGGTCTATAGTGTTTTCTCTAAACCTACCAATCTAATATTCTTTAGGCCCTCTCTTTTCTTTTATTTGGAAAAAAAAAATCTACATCCTTGTAACAACTGGGGGAAATGTACTAGAATTCCAGTTGGCAGATATGGTGTGTGATCCAGGAAAGGGACCTTTGCTATTGATCAGAGAAAGGTGTCCTCCAACGTCATGTATATAACCCCCTCATAAAGCAGGGAACGTCACCTAAAATTTATCTTGGACTTCAACATAATTTCACACAGTGTGGGAATATGCTAGACCCTTTATAGGTAACCACATTACTAATGAGGTATACTAGTCTCAGTTTGGATTATAATTTATGACAAGGGTTCTTTTTCTACTTTCTTTCAGTAGGCTTTGTGCTATTGGTTTGTATAAAAGTCGATTACTGTCGTGCATATTCCTGATGCTGTTGCAACTATTATTTACTGGCTATTATCATGTGCATACTGTTTAGGATCTAAATGTTGTGATGGCTATACAGGGCATAACTGTGAAAGAGATGGAAGAGCTTCGTGATGACATCAAAATGCATTTGGATTTAGATAGAGCGACACCAACACATATTGAGTTTTGGGAGGTAATTCGTTTCACCCTCTTCAGCTCATCATTTCATGTCAGTCTTATTTTATAATTTTCATGTTCATGACGTTCCTTGTGTTCTTCAGTAGTTTCCTTTTTATCACTGCATTGCCAGCTTAGTAATGCTTTTGTTTTAGAAAATAATGAGAAAAAGGTGTATCACATTTCTTTCTTTGCAACCTACAGCTGGTTGTTATTTAAATTTCTATTTTTATTATTTGAACATTCTTTTATATAAAGCTTTGATGCTCAGGTTGCATGTTTACACACCAAGTCAAACGTCTGAAAGAATTTCTAATATATTTTTTCTTTATGTTCCATCTCATGTTTAGTCATTTGAGGGGTAACTTGGCATGATGCTATGGTTTGGCTCTTGATTCCAGAGGATTCGGAGTTAAGTCTTGTAACCTTCCCTTCCACTAATGGGGGAAGGCAGCATATTCTTGATCCTTCCCAGGCACCACTTTGCTGCGAGCCCTGTGACTCCAAGGACACCAGTTTTCTTATTGCATGCTTTATTGGTGAACAAGAGTAGCACACATCTTCTCTCCTATCTAATGCATTTCTCTGATATATTCTACAACTAGTAACATTGTGATATGCGTATATTCAATAACGGTGGGATCGTGTTTTCTGTAATAGGATATTGTAGTTAAATAAACATGTCCAGATCCTAAATTGTGCATATTTCTGTACATGCGCATCAAAGTTCATTATTTCCACTCTAGTGCCTTAAATAGGCAGCAATAATTTGTATGACTAGATAAGTAATGAGCAAATAGTAAGATTTTTCTATGTAGCAGAAGTTAGTAGAGATGTGCAAAATTTAAGGGACATATTTAAAAGACTTTTCCTGAGTTGTATTATATTTCCTTATTCTATTGACCTTCTAAATGTAATGACTTTTGCTATGGGTCAGGCTTTAATGGTGGTTTGTAACTGGGAGCTAGCAGAGGCTCGGAAAAGAGATGCATTAGACAGAGCTAGGGTGCGTGGTGAGCAACCACCTGCGGAGATCCTTGCAGAAGATAGGGGTATGCATTCAAGCATTGAGGCAGATGTGAAGTCCCTTTTGGAAGGAAAAACATCCAGTGAGTTGGAAAATATGCAGATAGAGATTGAGTCAGAAATGCGTTCGGGCACGGCGAAAGTTGTTGAATACTGGGAAGCTGTTTTAAAACGCCTTCAAATATACAAGGCAAAGGTATGACATAGTTAATCATCCTTTATCCAGGAATTTTAAATGGATATATTATTAGGCTTTCTGCCATTTTTCACTATTGTTGTATTCTTGTAGCAAAAAAATAATAAGAGAGCACATTCTTTTTCTTCTTTAAACGTGTCATAAATGACAACTTTTCTCAACCAATGCCATCCATTGCTTCATTTCGCATTGAAGTTGTAAGAGAGTATTGCTTACATGATTAATTAGCATGACATTTGTAGAAGTTACAAGTATGTATGCAGGCCTAGTTTTTGTGTTATTGAGTCACTTTTTGCTATCTTTTACAATGGTTAGATTAGTTCATTAAATATAAAGTTGCAAAAATTCATCATTGAGTTAGCAATTAGCAAGCTAGATAAAGAGGATAAAAGTATGTAGATGCCATTGAAAAAGAGAGGATAAAAAATGGCGTTAGATTATATCCATGAGATTTGATAAGGGAGCATTAGCGGTTAATACATTGTAACTGGATAAGTTATTAGGAATATGACAAAACGAAAGACCAAGTAATGGAAGAAGAATGCACCAAAATGCGCACCCCTCTGATAGTTATCGCCTTTCCTCCTCCATGACTTGAATTAGGAAGAGCTTTTCTCTACTAATCTTTCTTTGGCCTTGCGCCTGGTCCTCACTACGCCTGTCTTGGCATTTCTTTCATCGGATATAGGATCGTTATTTTGGCATTTTCCTCCTTTTTTTGGTCAAAGGTCCATTACCGATCGCTCAATTTGACAGATTGATGCTTCAGCCAGGTGCTTGCAGCTAACGGCAACCTCAATTGTCGGGCCTCGTCTTACTTGTTTGTTGGCCTCATGCTTTTTTTTTCATTGGCTTGACCGTGGAGTGGGTAACCTAACGGTTGCCTCGCCTCTTTCTTTGTTTGACTGGATGACACCTACCTCACCTCTGGTCGTCTACTCCCTATTGTCTCCTCACTCAACAATCTATCGTGATTTATTGGTCTCCCATTCGGTATCATGACTAAAAGCCCAGTCCATGGACTGAATGGGACTAATAAGACTAAATAGACCGACTTTTTTTTCTCTATCCCTTGCACTGGTATCAGTAACTCAACGCTCAACCGTAACTGCTAAAGATGGAACGAAAAAATTCCATTGGTTCTCTCTTCTTTTCTTGAAGTGCATACACTCGTTAACATATGCTTTTTTTTGTTATGAAGAGGGTCTGTGTGGATTTGAGTCCAAAAGGCTTTGTCATGCAGGTAGAGTTTGATAGCGGTCTCCATCATGATGTGTTCAGGACTTGCCATTTCTATTTGATCTTACTGTACGAGAACATTGTATTCATTACTTCTGCTATGTTGACAATTCTTTAAGGTTCGTAGCGACGTTGAATATTGCTTACTTAACCTTCTATTTCCTCCTAAAGGTCACCTCTCTTCGGTCGCTAGTTAGATTACTGGTAATTTTATGCTTTTATTGCGTATGTTTACATTAGAGGGATTTTTTGCGGCCAACAGTCTCTCCCCTTGTTCTTAACTAACTAATATTACTTCGGCATATTGGTGAGGATAGTATGTGATCTGCAATACAGATATATTTTCTCTCATGCGATTACTTCTTATCTATATTCTCTCTTACCAGCCATGATATATTAGCTTTTACTCATGCACGAAAACATACATCATTGGCTCTAGCAATTGAAGAAAATGTGAACCTTTTAGGATGTGTTGGCTTGAAAGAAAGTGAGGAAAACAAAGAAAAGAGAAAATGCATTTATCTTGTTTGGTTGGGGAGAAGAAAAGGATAGCGAAATAAAATTGCTAAATATGAATTTTCACTTTCATTTCCCTTCTAAAATGAGACCCCCTCTCTCTCTCCTCATCTTTCTTCCTTGCACACTTCTCTATTTTCCTTTTAACTTTGTTACCAACCAAACAACCAAAAGAATTTCTACTTTTCTTTTCTTCTCTTTCCTTTTCTCTTTCTTTCCCCTTCTAACAAATCAAACACAACCTTATTGATAAGAGTTCACATGATTGGGTGAATCTTTAGGCATAACTTACTTTGAGTTTACTCCCTATTAAGGTTGTGAAAACCGCTAGGCGCTAGTCGGGTGGGCACCCGCCGACTAGCGCCTAGCCTGCCTAGGCGGCTCAAAAATAAAATAAAAAAGTAATCAAAAAATCTATTGAACATTGTAGAAAAGTCCCTAAAACCCCCAAAACATGCATAGTCGGGCATCAAGGTAGGGGCTAGGTGGGCGCACCATGCGCCTAGGGGTTGTTAGGTTCGGCGAAGTGGAGCGAAGTGAAAAATATGAAAATGGAGAGTCTGCGTACGCATTGTGTATGCCTACACATATTTTTTGAGTTCCGTCGTTTGAATAGTTGTTGAAGTTGGTTGGAAAGTGTAACTTTTTGTACTTCCTATGTTTTGTAATGAAGTGGTAGTTGATAAGTGATATGGTTTTCCATTTTTGAATAGGGTTAGGTTACCCCCAACTAGTATTATTCATTTTTATTATTTTTGTATGGATTAAAAATTTAAGTATTAAGTATTATTATTATTAATAATATTAAATAATATAAATTAAGTATTAATTTTTTACCCACATTGTTATTGTTGAGTTTTGTGTTAAGTTGAGTTTAGTCCCACATCGGGTAGACTAATATGGAGAGGGGTTAGCATCCTATATAATGTACTCCCCTCCCTCGTTAATTAATATCCATAATTCCATTCTACATGGTATCAGAGCCATAATCCATCCACCTCTCTTTCCCCACAAGAAAAAAAAATCCTACCCCAAACCCTAGCCGCCAACCCCCCTTCAGGGCGCCAGCCCCCCCTCCAGCCCCCTCCTCCCTGCACAACAGCGACCCCCCGCCCGTTGTTCTCCCCTTGCCGACGTTCAGGCTGCCCCCTGCCCGCTGCTCTCCCCTCCGCTCCAGGCCGCCAGCCCCCCCGGCTCGAGGCCGCCATCCCACCCCCCGACTCCCTGCACAACAGCGACCCCCCTGCCCGTTGTTTCCCCCTCTCTAGCAGGCCGCCAGCCCCCACCCCCGCCCCCTCCCTCCGCTGCCCCCGACCCCACTATGCAGCTCAAAACCCTAAACCCTAACCCTCAGCCGTCGTCCCTCCTTTCTGTTTGAACCCTAATTTCAAAAAAGAAGTATATCGAAGCCAGAGGGTAGACAATAATTTGTTTGCACAACCTCTGTTCCTAGATTACGGCTTCAGGAGTTAACAAAAAGTAGACAAGTTGCTTGTTTACGTGGATCTTTATTTCCGTCCTACCCCGATATCCACATCAGGATCTACACAGAGAGTGACTTGGGTTATCTCTGTGTTCTGGCTTGTGTGATCCCTATACGATCTCTACTTTTCATGCACGTGTTGGTTCTGGCCATGTTGAGAGCACATCGGTAATGTTGATGTGATTATTGGGGTTGGGAAGATCCAGCGACGGTCGAATCAAGTGCAGGATGACTAACACTGATGCGACTAGCAGTGCTACTACCGGTGTCGGGAACGCATTGGCGAGACCAACGGGCACTGGCACGACGATTTCTTCGATTCGACTCGTCGATCGGCGGTTGGACGAACCAGATGGCTACTCAACATGGCGAAAAAGGTTGAGAAAATACCTCGGAGAATGTGGTTGTCCAAGCATCTGACTGACAATCCTCCAGAGACGACTGATCTCACATTTGAGCAGTGGGAGACGGACGTTAGTCGACTGTTTACATAGTTGATGAACTCAATGGAACTATCAGTGAAGGACATGGTTCATAACACGAACACGGTAAAGGAGTTATGGGAGGTCCTATCGACGACGTTTGATGGAAAATGCGACTTGTCTCGTATCTATGACTCGGTTGTCGACGTCTACCGGGCAGAACAGGACGACAAGTCTCATAAGGACCACTTCCGGGCCTTTAAGGCTATGGTACCATGTATTACCTCTGATGACGGATATCAATGAAGCAAGGGCTCAACGGAAGCAGCTTCATGTCATGGCATATCTTGCCTCTCTCCGTCCTGATACTCTCAGATCATTGCTGGAGCTGAGGTTTCATCTCTAATGGAAGCTCATTTTCGTATCCTATGGGCAGGAAAGGTCATTGAGACATCTCCAAGTGATGCTCCAGCTAATCGATCTGCTCTCGGAACCGCTCGTACTGGATTTCGTGGTGGTCGTGGTGGACGACGTGGTGGCCGGAATGTTGGCCGTGATGGTGGACGAGGCATTGACGGCCGTGATGGAGGTCGACTGTGCACCTGCTTCAACTGTAGTCTACAGGATTATTTCCAGTGGCAGTGTACTAAAACTTCTATCGCCAATGTCAGCACAGATATTCCTGATCTTGGCGGCTAATCCGTACAAATGACTGATGAAGCATATGCAGACTTTGTTGAGTTTCAAGCTCAACGTCGATGTGAAGCTTTTCCTTCTGGGTCCATCGCAGGGTACTCAGCGACGTGTGGTACAGTTGAAGCAGTGGGTCCTTGATTCTGGTGCGTCTGCTCATTTGACAGACGACACAGGTATGATACGAAATTATATACCGGTTGATCGTATGTCCAATATTACATGTGCCAACGGTGGTTCTCTGACAGTCCGTGGAAAATGATTTGCCCATCTTTCTTTGGTACTGTCACTACATTCTGTATTACATACACTTGGAAACCCATTCAGCTTACTCTCAATTAGTCGGATTACTCGTGATATGTATTGCTCGGTAATATTTTTTCCTGATGGTTGTGTTTTCATGACCTAAAGACTGGAAAGACTATCGGTGGGGGGCATGTGGTTGGAGGCTTGTACCTGTTTGACGAACCTTCCTCTGTTGTCTGTGCTGGTGTGAAATTTGATCCTTTTGAGTTACACTGTCGGTTATGACATTCTTCTGTCCAAGCACTCCAGAAAATGTACCAATCTTTAGATGCTTCATATTTTTTCATTGTGAGTTCTGTAGTTTGGCTAAGCATCATCAAGTTTCCTATCCGGTCAGTCAAAATAAAGTTTTCGCTCCTTTTGAGTTGGTGCATTCCGATATATGAGAATCTTGTCTGGTTGAATCTGTGATGGGATTCAAGTACTTGATTACCTTTGTTGATGACTATTTGCTTGCCACTTTTGTTTACCTTATGAAAAATCGCTCCAAATTATTTAAATTTGGTGCAATTTTTATGCGAAAATCAAAACACAATTTGATGTTTCTATTAAATGCGTTCGCAGTGACAATGGTCGTGAGTATATGTCTCGTGAGTTTGTTTCACATCTGTCTCGGAATGTCATCATCCACCAAATTTCATGTCATTACACACCATAACAGAATGATGTGGCTGAACGCAAGAATCGTCATATTTTAGAAACAATGCGTGCTCTTATGTTCCAAGTACGTACTCGTAAAAGATTTTGGTCGGATGCCGTTCTCACGGCTTGCTATCTAATTAATCGCATGCCGTCGTCTGTTCTCAATGTCGATACTTCTTTCGGTTATATCCCAAACGAGAGCTGTTTCCGCTTTCTCCGAATCTTTGGTTACTTGTGTTATGTTAGGGATACCCGACCCACTATTTCTAAACTAGATCCAAAGGCTATCCAATGTATTTTCCTTGGGTGTCCTAAGGATCAGAAATGGTATTGATATTTTTCTCTCGTCTTGAAGCGGTATTTTTTCTCTCGGGATGTTACCTTTGTTGAAACTGAGTTTCCTCCACTTCCACAAACTACTGATCCGGCTTCGCAAGTTTACTCAAGAGGATTTTTTGTTGTTTTCTCTTCAAACATAATAGCCCCCCGTAAGGGTGCCCCCCTACTGAGCCAGTCTTCCGGTCCGATGGTCCGCACACACCGGCTCCGTCGGTACCAGCATCGCCAGAACGAGTCTCGCCGATAGTGTTTGTGCACACGGTGTCTTCATCCTCCTCTAACTCCACTGATTTGCTTCTGCTTGATCCGCCAGCTCGACCTCGTCGTACATGTCGTGATCATCCATTGTACGTTCACAATTACAAAGGACTTGCGAGCCACACACAATCTTTGGTGGCTACTATTGATGGAATTCAGATTCCCAATTCTGCAGAGGAGGGTCTTAAACATTCCGGCTAGCGTGCTGCTATGGAAGAGGAGATGGAAGCACTTCGGAAGAACCATACATGGAACTTGGTTGATTTACCTCATGGTAAGAAGGCAGTGGGTTACAAATAGGTGTTCAATATTAAGGTAAAACCGGATGGCACTCTTGATCGCCTGAAGGCTCGTCTGGTGGCAAAATGTTATTCTCAGTCCTACAAAGAGGATTATTTTGAGACATTCTTTCCAGTTGCTCGAATGACTTATGTGTACGTCCTCTTGGCCTTAGCTGTATGCTATGACTGGCCGTTGCTACAGCTGGATATCAAGAATGTATTTCTTCATCTTATCTTGACAAAGAAGTATATGTGGCACAACCTACCGGGTTTGTTGCAAGGGAGGGTAAAGTGTGTCATATGCGGAGGGCCCTTTATGGTCTCAAACAATCCTTTCGTGCATGGTTTGGTCGTTTCACAAATGTGGTTACTCAGTTTGGCATGTGCCAATCAAAGAAGGATCATACAGTATTTTACCGTCAGACATTAGCTGGGAGGATACTACTTGGTCTATGTTGACGATATTGTGATCACAGGAGACGACAGTCAGGGTATTGCAGAACTAAAAAAGTTTCTAGGAGAACAATTTCAAACCAAGGATTTGGGATCGTTGAGCTATTTTTTGTGTGTAGAAGTCACACGGGGTAAGCGGGACATTGTAATGTCTCAGAGAAAATATGTGCTTGACATCTTAAATGATGCAGGAATGATGCAAGCTAAAGGAGCAACCTCGTCCATGGACCCAGCGGTAAAGTTACTTTCGATGAAGGGACACTGATGACCGATCCGGATCAATATCGTCGAGTAGTTGGAAAACTCAACTACTTGGCCGTTATGACTTGTCCAGACATTTTGTTTGCCGTAAGTGTTGCAAGTAGATTCATGTCTTCACCACGAGTTCCACATTTGGAGGCAGTTCTCAGAATTCTGTGCTATCTAGTTCAGAATCCGGGAAAAGAAATTCGGATGGAAAATAAGGGACATACTTATGTTGAGTGCTTTACTGATGCTAACTGTCACGCCCCAGTACTGGAATACGGAGACGGATATGGCCAGCTACCCCGTACAAGGTACTATACGTCGTACGACGATCACGGCTGTAATGAGACAATGGGGTGCATGCTACAATCAAGTCTCCTATGGTCAATAAGTATGTCTTAATCATTCAAACAAGAAACAATAAACATATATCATATATGATAAAGCAATATGGCGTCCCAAACGCTTTCTCAAAATGTTCTAAAGACCAGCTGTGCAAAATAAGAAGCTGGCAGGGTATCAAAAGTACATGACAGTGATCAGCTGCAATCTGATTTAATACAATCATGTAAGGAGTTTAATGTCCTGACGTGCCGGCTAACAGGTACCTATGGCTAAACGCCCAAAGAAGTAAATGTACGACGAGCAGGGAAGAAGAAAACCCACTCGTTATTCTCTGCGACCATGTTCCTGGTACGCGCCATGAGTTGGGGGATAGTATGCTGGATCCTCGGGTGCTGGCTCGAAACCTGGCCATGCAAAATCAGTGGGGTTAGACCCCAAATAGCAAGTACCACAAAGAAAGCACGAAATGGAGAAACAAAAACCCAAGAAATAATTATAACAATAATACATAGGTTCAGTGTCGTAACTTAGGTCCATGGCATATCCTAGCGCAAAGGTCCAATCCTACAACCAAACAAGGACAATGGTTGAACCATCACACTATGATAGTCCATTTTCCTAGGCTACTAACCGAATAATACAATCACAACCAAGTCCATTTTCTTATATCGGCCAATCACTTGTACGGCTTGCTATTTTTTGTGGAGTCTGAGGTTATCTCAGAAATAATACATAATAGGTAATCTCAGATCACGCCAGTGCCGAACATGAGCTAACTGAGCCAAATAAGGGATATACAAGCACTTGCAGGATACACTAGTCCCCTGGAAGGCCACTACGCTAAAAACATGGTATTAGCGGTTCCAATGCTCCTATAGGGAGACAATGGCTCGACGTTATTTATAATAGGTTAGATACTGCACTCCACTAAGGCGGATGATATACAGTAGCCCACAGTGCACTAGAATGATTCTCTGTGGGAAGGTTCGTTGACATGATCTCGGGATACCGTTCCCTCCAAATGTTACTACCACTTTTAGTTACCTAATTAGCCCTATATTGTGTTCGAAATCTCAAGGCGTGGTCATATGAGACTTTCCTTTAAGATGTCGTACAAAGTACGGGCACACTAGATACGCATCCATGGAAGTTCAATCTGGATTCACCCGAGCGTGTATGCAACATTCAATCAATATCCTAGCCTCGCTTTGGTAGTTGACTCGCTTATTATGCCCATGCTGGGGAAAAGTATGTATATATATAATATCACGCATTCAGGGGATTTGGAGGCATTCTCGATGAACAATCCAAATATAAATTACTTAACACGTGATACAGTATGTCGCACCTCGGCGCACATCCGATTATGTATACTTTCATGCAATAATTTGTATCAGCACGAATATAGTATTCGAGTCCAATTACAAATTATACATTGGATCACATGAATTAAGATCACATTGTAACACGAAGCTTATGTCATGCATATAGCCGGTTAGTCACTATCCACTTAGTCTGGTTCATACTGAAATCTTAGTTCAACTCATGCCATGTTCAGAGCCAATCTTAGCTCATCGTCATGTCTGGCACGAGGTCTGGTTACTAAATCCATTCTTCCTTAGAATCATAATACAAACATTAACCAAAATATAAATCACTAAAGAAAAGAAAATATTTAATCAAACAATCATGGCCGCATGGGTCTTTAGGCCGCATATGAAGTCTCGGCCGCATATGAAATCTAGACCGCATATGAAATCTTGGCCGCAATTCAAGTTAGGGCCGCATGAACCACTTGGCCGCATATGGAGTCCAGGCCGCATGCTCAGGGATAGAGTCTACTACTTGGGACAATTGTTGAAGTGACGGCCAATAAATGAAGTGTCAGTGATGTGACAGTGAATGATGTGATAATGCAATAAAGTGTGTCAGAGAGAAATGACAAAGTCATAGAAATATGTGCCAATGATTCAGAATCATGCGTCCAAGAAAGGTGGCCGCATGCTCTGCTTGCCACATAAGTCACTCGGCCTCATATGTTCCTTGGACTTAGCGAATTTCTCATTCGTTCAACGAGTGAAAACACAAGGAGTTCAAGGACACTTATGTAAATAAGTAGTCATGCATCCAACAAGATGGACGCATGCTATCGGTATGCGACAAGAGTTCAGGCCGTATAATTCTCTCAGGTCGCATGGCACTCTCAGCCGCATAGCTCGTTGGCCGCATATGAATTTCGTCTTCTCCAACAGCAGGTTCGGCCATTGCGGAAGCTCCAAAAAATCGAAAATTGTTTTGACCATAAAATTTTTATTTTAAGTCCAAATCAAGTGAACCAAAAGCCAAAACGCTTGAAATTGAAAGCTCTATCATGTAGCAAAAACTGGTTCTCAAAAATATATGTTAAATAGATCAAAACCAAGAAAAACTCATGAAGTCCATAAAAATTCTAAGTTAGAAATGTAGATATGCTCTAATCCATCCACTAAATCCGAAAACTCCCAAGTTTTAAAAGTGTCTAAAATCATACAAAGAACATAATAATCAATTAATATGGAGGGTTTCTCCATTTCTCATGCAAGATGTACTTGCCTATGGAAATTGGAGAGCACACAAGAGAAAATGAAGTAATGAAGAGAGAAGGAGAGGTTGGCTTTTATATGGTAGGGTTGAGGGTTGAACCAATGGTTCTCATGACTTGAACCAATCCACAAAATGAACCATGAACTAGGTTGAACCAAAGAATGGGTCTAGTTTCCATGCACATGCGATCATGCTAAAATAAAATACATTCCAAATACGTATATCGGGAACGAGGAGTGACATTTCTATCCACCTTAGAAAAAATTTGTCCTTGGAATTCAAATCCAAGTAAGCTAGAGAAGTCAAGACAAGCACGATAAAATTCTACTAGTAAAACTACACATGCAAGCAATATCATCACAACACATAGGTGATCATCTGATCACGAAATCTAGATATGAAGGAATAAGGTAGAATATACTTTCTGAATCGAACATGTGCGGGTACCGAGATCGAATGTTGTCCTCGCACTCCCACGTCGATTCTCCAAGAGTGTGATGTCCCAAGGGAACTCGGACAAGAGAAATAGTCGAGTTCTTGAGTACCTTCTCTCTTCGATCCCGAATGGATACAGGTTGCTCCTCGTAAGATAAGTCGGTGCCAACGACTAATTCAGAACAGTCGAGGATATGACTCGGATCCGGGACATACCTACGTAATTGGGATACATGAAATACATCATACATCTCACGTAGCGAAGGTGGAAGGGCAAGACGATAAGCCACATCGCCTACCCGACCGAGAATGTCGAACGACCCAACGTATCGTGGACTAAGCTTCCCGCGAACTCCGAATCTAATGACTCCACGGGTAGATGAAATTCGCAAAAATATGTGGTCGTCGACACGAAACTCTAAAAGTCTACTATGCTGATCTGTCCAATGACGATGCCGGTCTTGCACAACCCGAAGTCGCTCTCTGATCTGCCTGACAACTTCTACTGTCTGTGTAATCATTTCGGGGCCTAACATTTTTCGTTCACCAATGTCGTCCCAAGCCAACGGTGATCTACACTTTCTGCCATATAGTGCTTCAAAAAGTGCCATCTGAATACTGGTCCGATAACTATTGTTATACGAAAATTTCACCAAGTGAAGGTGATTTTACCAAGATCCATCAAGGTCTAAGGTACATGCTTGTTGCATATCCTACAAGGTCTGGATAGTTCTCTCTGATTGTCCGGCTGTCTGGGGGTGGTAAGCTGTGCTGAATCTTAACTTGATACCCAATCTCTCGTGCAAGCTTCTCCAGAAATGAGAAGTGAACCTTGTATCTCGGTCTGATACTATGCTTACTGGCATTCCATGTTGTCTCACAACCTATCGCATATACAAATCTGTCAACTGCTTTGTAGACTGTCCCACTCTGAAGGAAAAAAAATGTGCCACTTTCGTGAGTCGATCCACCATCACCCAAACTGCATCTCGACCAGTCGGTGATCTCGGTAAACCGATCACAAAGTCCATCGTGATGTGTTTCCACTTCCACTCTGAAATATGGAGCGACTGCAATAATCATGCCGGTCTCTGTTGTTCTGTCTTCACTTGCTGACATATCAGACATTGCGATACGAAGCGTGCTATTTTTCTCTTCATTCCGTTCCACCAAAAGTGTTGCTTGATACGTTGATACATCTTCGTGCCTCCCGGATGAATGGAATACTGTAAACTGTGTGCTTCAGTCATAACTTGCCGAATATTCCCGCTTGGTACGCATAGACGATCCCCAAACCTTAGTGTTCCATCCGCATGTATTGTCAACTCCTTCCGAAGACCCGACTCACATTCTTCTCGTAGCTTTTGAATCTTCGGGTCCTCTGCCTGAGCTAGTTTGATTCTATCTACCAAAGTTGACTGAATCTGTAGGCTAGCCTGAACTCCTGTACTCCGTGGAAGTAATATCTCGATACCCCTCTCGTAAGTCCTCTAGAATATACTTTTGAGTGGTCAACATAAATTTGCCACCTCTTCTGCTAAGTGCATCGGCTACTACATTAGTCTTGCTTGGATGGTACTGAAATTCCACGTCATAGTCTTTCAACAACTCTAGCCATCTTCTCTGCCTCATGTTCAGGTCTTTCTGCGTGAATACATACTTCAAACTCTTATGATCCGTGAATATTTCTACTCGATCGTCATATAAGTAGTGCCTCCACAACTTAAGTGCGAACACTACTGCTGCTAATTCCAAATTGTGAGTTGGATAGTTCTTCTCGTAATCTCTGAGCTGCCGAGAAGCATACGCTATCACTCTCCCTTGTTGCTTTAAAACACATCCAAGTCCCTTGCCAGATGTATCACAATACACTGTGAATCCTCCGGAGCCTGCCGGAAGAGTAAGGATTGGTGCAGAGATCAACTTCTTCTTCAATTCTTCAAAGGCTATCTGGCATTTTGTTGACCACCAAATTTAACTTTCCTGCGTTTCAACCGAGTCAAAGGTGCCGAGATCTTAGCAAAGTCCGACACAAATCTTCTGTAGTTTTCCGCCAAGCCCAGGAAACTATGCACTTCTGCTACTGTCTTCGGATATTGCCAGTTCTCTACTGCATCTACCTTCTTGGGAACAACTGACACTCTGGCTCCAGAAATAATATGCCCAAGAAAAGATACGTGATCCAATCAAAAATCACACTAAGTTTCGCATATAACTGGTGCTCTCTCAAAGTTTGCAGCACTATCCTGAGATGTTCTTCATGCTTCTCATTACGAGAGTAAACAAGAATGTCATCGATGAATACTACCACAAATTGGTCCAAGTATGGCATGAAGATACGGTTCATAAAATCCATGAATACCGCTGGAGCATTAGTCAATCCGAATGGCATAACTAGGAATTCGTAATGTCCATATCGTGACCTGAATGTTGTCTTCGGTATATTCTGCTCCCGAACTCGCACCGGATGATATCCTGGTCGTGCATCTATCTTGGAGAAAACTCTTTCTCCGCTTAATTGATCAAACAAATCATCAATTATGGGTAATGGGTACTTGTTCTTCACGGTCACTGCATTCAACCTTCTGTAATCCATACACAATCGCGTCGATCCATCCTTCTTCTTCACCAATACCGCTGTTGCTCCCCACGGTGATCTACTGGTCCGAATAAACTTCTTCGCCTTCAGTTCTTCCACGTGTCGATATAACTGATCAAGTTCTGATGGTGACATTGGGTATATCTTCTGGGATACTGGTTCTGCTCCTGGCATCAACTCTATACAGAATTCTACTTCTCTAACTGGGGGTAATCCGGAAAGCTCGTCGGAAAATATATCCATAAATTCTTCAACTATCTTCGTTATTGTAACGATCCGTTCCGTTCAAGCGGACATCCGATTCAAACGACGCAAGTGAAACGACCCGACCCGCTTTGCTCTGCGAGAAGACTCGTTTGAGGTAAAAATGATTTTCAGACTTGGCCCTTCTGGAGTTCAGACTTGGACTTTCAGGGGCTCGCTCGGAGTATCGCTCGACCAAGGCGAATCATCGCTAATGTGGGTGGCTACGATGAACTTGTCTTTGCTTAGCCAACACACTTAAAATATGGACGATACATGCTAGTCGCTAGGTGATCACCCCCTACATGCTAATAAAGAATACAATGCGCCTAGCTAAGGGAATAATCCCAACTTGTAGTGCTTGTGTTAGAACATGAAAATGAAACTTTGCTTATAAATGAACCCTCGCAAGCTACATTTGTCTTGTGCAACTAGACCCCGCTATGCCTCGAGTAGAACGATATTATACTTTTCGTAGTGCACTGTTCACCTGTTTACACTGCACGTCCCTAGATCATGTCGCTCGGTATGTCCCTTTACGGTTTCACTCCTCGCTTTACCCTTAGATCCGTGCCAAACGTGAAAGCTTATGTTCCATATAAATGTATGCTTGGCTGCTTACTTGTAGTTTGTTTTTGTTGCCTCGTTTCAATGCTTGTCACTTATATTATGCCACATTCAAGTAACACTATCCGTATCATACATGCATCTTGTTAGCCAGAAGACTATCAAATGGTCCTGTGCAATGTGAACCTGCAAGTATCCGGGACCGTTAGGTCGCCAAGACAGTCCCCGAACTAGGGGAATGCATCAAGTCAAGTTGAACACTTAACGAGAATCATGTCAAGCAAATCAAGAATCACAACTAGTGGAGCAATGTTCGTTCAGAACAAGAATCATGGATTATCCTGTCAAGTTGTGAATCTGGAAGACCTAAGACTTGCATGTCGCGGACAACTTGGAAACAAGGGAGATCTTCGGATCTCGTTCCACGGACGGTCTTCGGGGCACCGGGGCCGACCCGATCCGGATGGAACTCACGCACGTATAGCAGGATAGCGTGTGCGCTTCACGCTGCACCATTCTCGCTAGAAGGGTGATAGTCTCACGTACTGGACGAGATGGTTTGTAGCACCTTACGTACTTTCGTTGTATTCCATCACCGTCAATGACAATCACTCGTCCTTTATGGCTATGCCAGCGACTCCTGTTCATATAGATAACTCATCCTCGCTTAGCGGCAATCCGCGTGCGAGTCATTGCATCGCATCCAGAAATCGGGAAACACCTGAACGATCTTGAGTATAACACACTTGTACATATGGAATACCTCAACATCTCCTGCAACACGCCTGAAAATCTGTGTAACTCGTGCACTTTAAACGTAACCTCGCTCACGACACTTGTGTTTGCTTATACAATTGCCCCTGAATTTCATATATATATGCTCGTGCTTGATTTAACTTGGTTTTTCTTGGACAGGGAAGGACAGATGGTAAGTTGGTAAGTCTCGCCGTGTTCCTTATATCGCACGGTGCACTGCCACACGAGTTAGGCTTTATATCTTTGCCATGAAACCAATCCTAAGGCAAGACTAGAAAGATAACTTAATAGATGGTGCACGGAACCTATATAACGTGTTTGGATTTGTTGAGCGGGCGAGAAGCCTCCCCACCAGTGCATTCATGTACTGATAACCCACCAGATTGCTTGCAGGGTGCGGGAGAACCTCGTTCGGTGCGGATGCTTCGTGCGTGCTAAGGCGTGGAGTTCACTCTGGAGCCTTGGAGCGTTGCGTCCGGAACTGAAGCACATATACAAGACATAATGTTGGAACATCGCCTATGTATTATTCCACAAATGTAGCCACTTGGCACGCTTTTACTGTTTTTGAGAGGCTTGAGTGACTTATAATCTCGGCCTAGCGCCGCCTGTAACACTTGTTCATATCAATAAAGAGCTTGTTTTATTTCTATACTTGTGTTATTCAATGCTTCCGCTATTGACGGCTCTGTGAACTTGTTACTAATCGCCTGTGCGTTTTATATTCCGCTGCACTCGGACTATCTGTGCGACTCTGTGGCTTAGACCTCTTACCGTCTGTTCATATCACGGCCTTGCATGGGCGCGGCTTACGCTCGTGCGACATCACGTCCAGATGGGTCAAGCGATCGTCCCGTGGGAGCGCTTGCACGGTGATTCGCGCCTAGCGGGAACGGCCGATTGCCTGCGGGAGATCGGGACGTGACAGGTATCGGGTCTTATTCCTTTGCTACTGTTGCGACTTCTCCCTTATGCCGGTTTCTTGCTATTCTGCTAAGGACATTCTTCTAGACCGAAAATTCTAAACAACACTCTACCCTCACGACAGTCTATCGTTGCATAACTGTCTCTCAACCAATCCATGCCTAAGATAACGTCAAAGTTAGCCATAGGGAACTCGATCAACTTTGCAGGTAATAAATGCCCACATACTATGACTGGATATGATAGGCACACCCTACTAACATCTACTATCACATTGCTAGTGAGTATATTCAGCCTCTTGGCAATGCCTCAAACTTCAATCCAATACGTGTCGCATATTATGCAGATATAAATGAGTGCGAAGATCCAGAATCAATTAAAGCTATGGCAGGAAAGGTAACGAAAATGTTATCTGCCACTACGTCGTCTGACGTCATAGCTTCCGCTAAAGACAAGGTGAGTGCCTGCCCTTGGCCTTGTCGAGCTCCCTGCTGCTGTCTTCCTTACTGCCTTTGTTGCGGTCCCTGCTGATGCTGTTGTTGTTGCTGTCTATAAAGTTGGGCCTGCGTCGGCAACTGATGCTGAGCTAAGGGCACTGCTGCTGGTCATCCTTGCTGCATTGTCCTTGGAGCTGGTAATGCAGGAAACTGTTGTACTGGCTCTCCTGGCCTCTGTATTAATGGGCATATGGCAACCTTGTGATCAGGGCTCCCACATCTAAAGCATAGTCTGTTAGCTGCCCAGCAAACATCCCGGGTATGACCTCTTTTGCCACAATAGGTACAACCTGTCGGTGCTCCCTGTCGCTGCTGTTGCTGTCGCTGTTGCTGTCTCGGCTGCTGTTGCCGAGTTGGTGCCATCAGTGTCGAGGTTACTGGCCTTTGTGTCTGTCATTGATGCGAATGCCAGGGGATGGTACTGACGTTCGCGGTACTGGTCTTGTCTCATTGCTCTGTCCATGAGGCCTCTTTCCGATCTACTCTTCTTGATGCCATCATTTGAGAAGTAAGCTCAACCCTCTTGTCTGCTATCAATACTGCCTCAAAAGTCTGGTAGTCATGCACCTCTACCATGTGTAAGATTTCCAAGTGAAGTCCCAGCTGGAACCTTATTGCTCTCTTCAACTCTGTTGCCACCATGGTTGGAGCAAACCTGCTTAGTCGGCAAAACTCCGCCGCGTAGCCGTCTACTGTCCTTCCAGCCTGCTTGAGGTTAATGAACCTTTGCTGCAGCTCACACTGAGCCACAATCCCAAAGTACTTCGCCCTGAACCGGGTCCTGAAACCATCCCACGAAATATGACGCCTCAATCCTACCTCTATCGTGGTCCACCAATCCCTTGCCAGATCTTGGAGTTGTAGGCGGACCAGGTCAACTTGTTCCTCGGTCAAAACTTTAGCTGCTGCCAGAATGGTATCAATATCCTGGAGCCAATCATCTGCCGTGATTGCGTCCTCCGTGCCATCGAAATATCTGGGGTTCTGTCTGCAAAATCTAACAGATGTCCTAGAATCTGGTCTCCCGTCTCGTTCTAGGGCCGTCTGCAATCCTTGGTTCAACAGGACATTTTGTTCCTGCTGCTGAAGCTGTTGTTGCTGATGTTGTTGTTGTTGTTGCACCACCATCTGGTGTTGTTGGGCAGCTAACAATCCACGGATAATCTCTAGTAAGGTTAGAGTATCCAGTATTGCCGACACTACGGTAGGTACGGGAACACATGGAGCCTGTTGTTCTGTCCTATTTATCGTGGGCTCAACTCAGATCCTTGGCTGGGGTTCTACAGGATCTCGTTCCACTGGCAATTCCGTCTCTCTTGTTGCTGCAGCATCGGGGGAAGGAGAAGCCTTAAAAAAGAGCACAAGAAACAATCAAGTACATGACGAGAAGGAACAAGAAAGCAATCAATTTGGAAAATTTTAAGTTGAGTATTGAAGAGGATGAATTCAGAATTTTAAGAAAGATCATATTTGATTGAGGCTCTTATGACCATGATACTCCACAAGTCTGAAGAACAAACCTGCATTAGCCACCACTAAAACCTTGTCACGTTCCAGTACAGAAATACGGAGACGGACATGGCCAGCTATCCCGTACAAGGTACTATACGTCGTACGGCGATTACGACTATAATGAGACAAGGGGGTGCATGCTACAATCAAGTCTTCTATGGTCAAGAGATTGTATGTCTCAATCATTCAAACAAAAACAGTAAACATAGAGTATATATGATAAAGCAATAAGGCGTTCCAAACGTTTTCTCAAAATATTCTAAAGACCAGCTGTGCAAAATAAGAAGCTGACAGAGTATCAAAAGTACATGACAGTAATCAGCTGCAATCTGATTTAATACAATCATGTAAGGAGTCTAATGTCCAGACGTGCCGGCTAACAGGTGCCGGTGGCTAAACGTCCAAAGAAGTAAATGTACAACGACGAACATGGAAGAATAAAACCCACTCGTTATCCTCTGCGGCCATGTTCCTGGTACGCGTCATGAGTTAGGGGATAGTACGTTGGATCCTCGGGTGCTGGCTCGAAACCTGGCCATGCAAAACCAGTGGGGTTAGACCCCAAATAGCAAGTACCACAAAGGAAGCACGAAATGGAGAAACAAAAATCCAAGAAATAATTATAACAATAATACATAGGTTCAGTGTCGTAATTTAGGTCCATGGCATATCCTAGCGCAAAGGCCCAACCCTACAACCAAACAAGGACAAGGGTTGAACCATCACACTATGATAGTCCATTTTCCTAGGCTACTAACGAATAATACAATCACAACCAAGACCATTTTATTATATCGGCCAATCATTTGTATGGCTTCCTATTTTTTGTGGAGTCTGAGGTTATCCAAGAAATAATGCATAATAGGTATCCTCTGATCACTCCAGTGCCGAACATGAGCTAACCGAGCCAAATAAGGAATATACAGGGACTTGTAGGATGCACCAGTCCGCCGTAGGGCCACTGCGCTAAAAACACGGTATTGGCGGTTCCAATGCTCCTATAGGGAGACAATGGCTCGGCGTTATTTATAATAGGTCAGATACTGCACTCCACTATGACGGATGATATACAGTAGCCCACAACGCACTAGAATGATTCTCCGTGGGAAGGTTCGTTAGCATGATCTCGGGATACCGTTCCCTCCAAATGTTACTACCACTTTTATTTACCTAATTAGTCCTATATTGTGTTCGAAATCTCAAGACGTGGTCACATGAGAATTTTTCTTAAGATGTCGTACAAAGTACGAGTACGCTAGATACGAATCCATGAAAGTTCAATCTGGATTCACTCGAGAGTGTATGCAACATTCAATCAACATCCTAGCCACGCTTTGGTAGTTGACTCGCTTATTATGCCTGTGCTGGGGAAAAGTAGTATGTATATATAATATCATGCATTCAGGAGATTTGGAGGCATTCTCGATGCACAACCCAAATATAAATCACTTAACACGTGATACGGTATGTCGAACCTTGGCGCACATTCGATCATATACACTTTCAGGCAATAATTTGTATCAGCACGGATATAGTATTCGAGTCCAATTACAAATTATACATTGGGTCACATGAATCAAGATCACATTGTAACACGAAGCTTATGTCATGCACATAGCCGGTTAGTCACTATCCACTTAGTCTGGTTCATACTGAAATCTCAGTTTTACTCATGCCATATTCATAGCCAACCTTAGCTCATGGTCATGTCTGACACGGGGTCTGGTTATTAAATCCATTCTTCCTTATAATCATAACACGAGCATCAACTCAAATATAAATCACTAAAGAATAAGAAAACATTTAATCAAACAATCAAGGCCGCATGGGTCTCTAGGCTGCATATGAAGTCTCGGCCGCATATGCCTCTAGGCCGAATATGAAATCTTGGCCGCATATGAAGTTAGGGCCGCATGAACCACTTGGCCGCATATGGAGTCCAGGTCACATGCTCAGGGTTAAAGTCTACTCCTTGGATAAGTGTTGAAGTGAAGGCCAATAAATGAAGTGTTAGTGAGGTGACAAAGTGAATCATGTGACAATAAAATAAAGCGTGTCAAAGAGAAATGACAGTCACAGAAATATGTGCCAACGGTTCAGAGTCATGCATCCAAGAAAGGTGGCTGCATGTTCTGCTTGCCGCATATGCTCCTTGGACTTAGCGAGATTTTCATTCGTTCAACAAGTGAAAACACAAGGAGTTCAAGGACACTTGTATAAATAAGCAGTCATGCAAATATGTCATGCCCCGATCCCGAAAGGGTCGATCGTCCTTGCTGGATCCTTTACGGAACCGATTCGTCCTCGCTGGGGCGTGATGCCGTACGAGCCTGGAGTTGCGCTTTTACAAGGCAAGAACTTTCAGTTATAGGAACCCATTTTGAAACACAATTTATAAAACACATTTGAACACAAGTGCAGGAAGAAAACATGCTTTTTCATTGATAATTCAGAGTAATTTACATAGAGTTTTACATTGATGCGCCTCTCGGCTACTTGATTTGCATTTCAAAATATGACTCAAAAGGCAGGGCGCGCTCCATCAGATAGTCCACGTCGTTCATACATTACGCCCTTGTATAGGTTGAAAGTCCAAGCCTCCAAAATGATCTGACTTGGATGCATGTCAGTATGCGACAAGAGTTCTGGCCGCATAACCCTCTCAGGCCGCATGTCACTCTCAGCCGCATAGCTCGCTGGCCGCATGTGAACTTCGTCTTCTCCAACAGCAGGTTCGGCCAATACGGAAGCTCAAAAAAATCGAAAATTATTTTGACCATAAAATCCTCATTTTAAGTCCAAATTAAGTGAACCAAAAGTCAAAACGTTTGAAATTGAAAGCTCTATCATGTAACAAAAATTGGTTTTCAAAAATACATGTTAAATAGATCAAAACAAAAAAAAACTCATGAAGCCCATAAAAATCCTAAGTTAGAAATGTAGATCTGAACTAATCCATTCACCAAATCCGAAAACGTCAAGTTCCAAAAGTGCCTAAAATCATGCAAATAACATAAATCATGCAAATAACATAATAATCAATTAATATGGAGGGTTTCTCCATTTCTTATGCAAGATGTTCTTGCCTATGGAAAGGGGAGAGAAAACGCGAGAGAAAGTAAATGAAATAATGAAGACAGAAGGAGAGGTTGGCTTATATATGGTAGGGTTGAGGGTTGAACCAATGGTTCTCATGACTTGAACCAACCCACAAAATGAACTATGAACCAGGTTAAACCAAAGAATGTGTCTAGTCTCCATGCACATGCAACCATGCTAAAATAAAATACATTTTAAATACGTATATCGGGAACGGAGAGTGACACTGACTGGGGTGCCAGTCTTACGGATAGATGGTCTACATCTGGCTATTCGGTCTTCATTGGCGGGAACTTGGTATCATGGAAGAGTAAGAAGCAGAGTATGATCGCACGATCAAGCTCGGAAGCGAAATATTGGACAATTGCTCATGGCACAGCAGATGTGCTATATCTGTAGCATCTTCTACAGGAACTGGGAGAAGAAGCAGGATATAAAGCCGTAGATATGTGGTGTGATAACCAGTCTGCTATTCATATTGCTACTAACCCTGTATTTCATGAAATGATAAAGCACATTGAAATCAAAATTCACTTTGTCCGTGATGAGTATCAGAAAGGGATAATAAAGTTTTACCATGTGAGGATCGACGATCAGATAGCTGATATATTTACAAAATTTTTTCTAGGTCTTCAGGTTCAATTTCTCTGTAACAAGCTAGGCTTGATTGACATCTATGCTCCAGCTTGAGGGGGGGTGTTGAGTTATGTGTTAAGTTGAGTTTAGTCCCACATCGGGTAGACTAATAGGGAGAGGGGTTAGCCTCTCCTATATAATGTACTCCCTTCTCTCCTTAATGAATATCCATAATTCCATTCTACAATTATTATAAATAATATAAATTAAGTATTATTATTATTATTAAACTTTACTACTATTATTAAATAGTATAAAATAAGTATTATTATTATTACTATTAAACTTTAATCCCACATTATTATTATTTTTAATCCCACACCCAAGGTTATGAAAAGCGCTAGGCGGGCGAACACTCGTCGCGCTAGGTGCTAGGCACTGGTTGGGCGGACACTCGTCGCACTAGTCGGACGGCCGCCTAGATGTAGGCGGTTTAAAAGATATAAAAATTCAAAAAATCTAATAAAAATTGCATAAAAAGTCTCCATAAATCCCATAACATGCATAGTCGGACATCGAGGGGACTAGACGGGTGCCTAGGCGGACATCGGTGCGGCACCTAGGTGGCCGCCTTTTAGAACAGTGCCCACACTACTATCTCTCTCTCCATTCTCTCCTCTCTACCACACCAGCCTTCTCCTCCCAACGGTCGGGAACTCTAACGACTAGGGGTGAGCATTATTCGGTTTTGGACCGAAAATTGAACCTAACTTAACCGAATAAGAGATACGGTTGTGTTTAAAAAAAAATCGGTTCGGTTTTGAATGGATAGGTTTTCTGAATTTTTTTTCTGAAAACAGTTTTCAGAGAAGATGTTATAAAGTTGTTTTCATGATATATACATTCTGAATTTGTGTTTGGTTACTTTCATCTGAAAAATAGTTTTCTGAAAAAAAAGTTAAAATTATGTTTGGTAAAATATTTTTAGAAAATAAATTTTTTGTGTCCATTCCGTGTCCCCAATAAATCTGTTACTGTGTCCAACAAAAATTATGTCCCCGTGTCCATTTTGGGTTCCCAACATTTGTTAAAATTAATCTGTCCTTGTCCATTATGTCTCCTTAACAAATCTTTTCCATGTCAATTCTGTGTCCCCAACAAATCTTTCAGTGTCCATTTGGAGAGGCTGCGGACAAGGCTGGCGACGTGGGAGAGGCCGACGAAAGGAAGTGGGGGCCGGAGGAGGCCGGAGAGGAAGGGGGAGGAGGAGAGGGGGCCGTAGAGGTTGTAGGGCTGGAATAGGAGGAGAGGTTGAGGGAGGTGGAGAGCTGGGTGGAGGCGTGGGCGCTGACGGAGGTGCCGGACAGGGAGAAGGAAGTAGTAGTACCGATATCGACGGAATAGTTGGGTTTGAAGGAGGATGAGAAGAGGTAGCAAAAGGAGTAGCCAAGGCCGTCGGCGAGGGGTTCAAAGGTGACGGCAGCGGAGCTGATGCAACGGCAAAGGGCGGCCGCAGCTGCAGAAGAAGTAGTGGGTCAGCGGAGGGAGGTTTTCCTCCGGAGAAACATTTTTGGCACAAAGAGATTTTCGGTAGAGAGAAATGTGGGAGTCTGCACCCGAGAGAATTTTTTTCCTTCCAGAAAACTAGTTTTTCCTCTTTCCGGAAACTTGTGTTTAAACGTGGTTTTTGGTAAAAAAGTTTTTGAGTTTTTTTAAGAAAACTTGCAGCCAAACACTCTTTTGGAATACTGTAGCAATTACATTCCCAGAACTGCGTTTAAAAACGCTTCCAAACATGCTCTAAAATTTCTTATTCGGTTTCGGTCCAAAATCGAATAATACTTATGCAATTATGTAAATACTCTCAATTTTATGCATATTTTGTGATCAAAATATGTATATTTTAAAAACAATAATTCTATGTATATTTTTTGAAGTCCAACTTTAATAATTTTATAACTAGCCCAACTTTTGACGCAACTTTAAAATACAACAAATGTGTGTATAAAAATTATAATTTTTAATATAATTTAATTACGATCCCAACATTGAATCCGACCCATTAAACAGTAGAAATATTCCAACCGAACAAATCGAATAAACCAAATTGATTATTCGGTTTGGTTTCGATTCTGGCTAATTTCGGTTCGATTTCAATTTTGGATTTTTAGAATTTCGGTTCATTCAGTTATGACTATCTCGGTTCGGTTGAAACCGAATAAACCGAACGCTCACTCCTACCGGAGACTGCGGCGCTGCCCAACTGTTCCGACTAGGCACTCGACGACTACGACATTGAGCGATGGCTTCGAGCGCAGAGGGAGATGGGTCGCCGGCGAGGGCTTGGCGTTGCAGGTTGGCCGACAGCTTCAAGCATGCAGGTAGCCGGCGGCTTCGAGCGCTGCTTCGTGCGGTGAGGCAGGGTCTCGAGGAGGATAGGACTATGGTGGCCGTCGGCGGCGTGCGACGGGGAGCAGACAGGGGCTCGTGCGGCGGTGAGGGGTGGTGGAGGAATCATTTCCCAAGATCGCTTCCTTGAATTTTTTTGGAAGTGGATTGAGAAGAAATGGTGGGGGATAGGAATTGCAGGTTGTCAAATCTTGCAGTTCCAAGTTTTATTCTCTCCCTCAACCAAACACTGGAACTGGCTGAAGCTTCAGCACAGTAGTTCCAAAATGCCCACTTCAGCCAGTTCCTGGTGCTACCAAACAGCCCCTAGCGCCTAGTCTGCCTTTTTGAACTCTGCTCCCTATTAATTTATTATTGTATAAATGCAAAATTTCAACATGTAGTGGTAGAACTTGGAATCAATGGACCTTGAAATGTTAGTCAAGAGTAGTTGCATCCTTATGCAGGTTTCAGACCTGGAAAGTGATGGATAATAGATCTGATGCATGCTATTGGTCGCACAAGCTAGAAAGAGCTTCAATTTGCACTAATTAATTTTTTCAGAAAGGGGATGGTTTTGAGATAACTCAAGTATGAGAAGATCTCTATCATCTAATCCAAAGTTTATGCATCTATACTAGGAGTAGAAGTTATACAGCTGTCACAGTGGATTTATAAATCAAGGTTCTTTGACCAAAGAACACTATCCTCCAAGGAAACTTTTGAAGTTTCGGCGAATTCTTAAAACACAAAGAATAAAAATGATTGGCAACTTTATCATACTTGGGCTAGGGTGAATAGGAGAGTGGGGAGATGCACATCTTGACCATTTCTCTAATTCTAATGTCATAACAATACAAACTCTTCATATCTATTCTACACTTCTAGAATATTTTTCGATTCATTCCAAATCATAGGGTCAACATTAGCCTCAGTAGACTGTCAATATATATGGCTCAGGGATCATTGTGGACTACCGCTCGTCATTGGGCACACGACAAAGTAGAGCTGGCAGGCAAGCTTGTGGTGCTTATAGCGTCCATTGGCGTGATGTGCTTTTGTTGCCAGCTCCCAGAATGATCAAGCCAATAGTTGGTGAGGTTTTATTTGATGGTGATTGGTTTGAAGGCAATCACACGTGGAGGTGGACTTTTTATTGACTCAGCCTTGTTCCTGATCCTCCACGTGGCTGCCACCTAAGTGATGGATCATATATATATATATAGGCACCATCGCTTAGGACCAATGGCCTTGTTACTACATTTACTGTGTCTGAAGTAAATAAATATAAATGTGTTTGCAAGCAACCAAACATTTCAAATAAAAAAATAGTTGGATTGGTTTTAAGAAGGTAAACTAAGCAATGTGTTATGGGATATAACCTAATGGATCTGTAGCCTTCCTTGATATAACATCATGCCATGAGTAGACTTCACTATAATTTTGAACTGTGCTTATTCTCTGAATTACAGTTGTCTTTCCTAACCGAAAGACACCAGTTAGTTGTGTTTTTGCTTAACCTTTCTATGTTAGAAATACACCAATAGATGATGCCAACTCTTGAAGTTCTGTACATGCATTCCGGT
The DNA here is from genome assembly GCA_036927795.1 of Iris macrosiphon. Taxonomy (NCBI): domain Eukaryota; kingdom Viridiplantae; phylum Streptophyta; class Magnoliopsida; order Asparagales; family Iridaceae; genus Iris; species Iris macrosiphon. The sequence continues at coordinate 100,129 of JAYESA010000648.1, forward strand.
TTTGGCTTGAGTGGATACACTGTAGAAACCTTACAACTATTAGCAGTTATTTATTGTTCATACTATAACACACTGTTTGAGGTTGAGTGGGGACACTTTAGGAACCATTTCCTTTAGAAAATTAATTGAATAAATAGATTGAATGCTAACCTATTGACCTTCGCCTCTTTTATTCATCTTCAAAATTATAAGCCCTCTATGCTGATGATAATACTTGATTGTGCTGTAATTGATACTTCTGCAATTTGTTTCTTTATTTTTCTTTAGGCATGCGTATAGAGTTCTCAATTATATGTAAAATGCTATATAAATATAAATAGATTTGCGAAGTGAATGGTTCACCTGGATGGCAGAATTATAAGCCTGTGTAAGATAATCCAATGTCCTTATATTAGTCATAGTAACAATTAAATGATCTTAACTACACACAAGTAGGTATATTCTCTATGTGTATATCACATATATTGTTTTGTATACAGGCACGTCTGAAGGAGATTCATGCTAACTTATTGAGAAGGCATCTACATCGTTTGGAGCAGCCTGTGGAGACAGAGCAGAAGTTGGAAACAGATGTGGAAACCGAGACTGAAGAAAAAGATGTAGAGAATGACGCAGATGGTAAGCCTTCACCCAGTCAAATCACATATTTCTACATATTGAGTATGTTTAGCTGATAAGATTCATGTGTAGATGCCCAACAACACTCTCCGGAGCCCATAGTAGATGAACCAAGAGATGAGCCAGGGGAAGAAGCTGGCTCTTTCTCACCCCAGCTCTTGCATGGTGATGAAGATGAAGAAGCAATCGATCCTGAGGAGGATCGTGCCGAGCTGGTAATTTTCTCATAGGTTTCATTTGAGTAACTTTGCAACAATATTATTTAATCAAACTATGATCAGTTGAAACTAACCCATAAGCGATTGTTCCAATTCATCTAGTTTAACAAGTGATCATGGAGAAGTTTGGCAATTGGAGGTTGAATCTAGTGTCAGTTTGGCATTCATATTTAGCTTATATTTTACTGATAATTTGATGTCCTTATGAGGAAATGCCAAACTGACTCTAGATATGGGCCTGAGATTTTAGAATATTCTTTTTATATCTACTGATAAAGTAATATGCATTCTAGGTTATGTAAAAACATTGAATCTTTACTGAAAGTTTGAAACAAACTTCACCGTCTCCAACTAGAAACCTGGATAAATTCTTCCGAACAACCACTTCACACTAGCCACATCCTACCATATTTAGAAGAATTTATGGAGGATAGACACAATGTTGTTGAAAATTTAGTTTTAAAAGAACTTGGTTCACGCTCACCAATTTGTTTTGTCATTCTCCTGAAGAGCGACTGGAGTAGAGAGAATGAAATGTGTCACCCTGAGATGGTTGGAAATGAGGGCATCACTTTTCTAAGTTGAAGGTAGAAAGTTCTGGTCAAAGTTCCAGTATATTGAATCGGTTGGAGAATATAAACTCATGAGGCTTTGTTTGTTTGCTAAGGAAGTGAGGGTAAGAGAAGGAAAATGGAACTTAACCCTATGTAAATGAGATCGAGTTTCTAGATGAAGCACTTTTCTTTTCTTTTCTTTTTCTTTCCTTCACTTTCCACCAAACCAAACACAGCCACAAAGCAATACAAGGAATGCAACTTGGGTATTCTGTTTAACACTTTTCTTTTTTCTTTCCCTCACTTTCCACCAAACCAAACACAGCCTCAAAGCAATGCAAGGAATGCAACTCGGGTATTTTGTTCAGTAGCGTTCTAACAATTCATACCTAGGGAGGGAACCAGCCATATAATACTAAATCTAAAGCTGATATATTTCAAGTGTTGCGAGAGAAATGTCCTAAGAAAACAGGATAGTAGTTTAGTTTACCACACCCAACTAAAAACGGGAGAATTTTTCTTTTTCCTTTTTCAAATGGAGCCAAAAAGGTTCTCTTCCTCCCTGCGTCCCATGTCCAAAGATAACTGATGGAAAGTGATCACTGCATATGAAATACACATAGAGAAATGACAAATAGAAATGAGTTCTTTTTCATGCTTATGTATTTTATCATTTTCCTTATAACCTAGTGATATTCATCAATTGGAGGTTGAATTATCATCACCTCAAAGACTCCCAAGAAGACCATGGAGAAGTTTGAAATGAGTTCTGTTTTATGCTTTATGGATTTTGTGATTTTCCTAACAGCCGAGAGATATAGGAGGTTGAATGCTCATCACCTCAAAGATCCGAAGAAGAACTTGTGACCACTCTAGCGCTTTTACAAAATTGGCTATACCAATATTGAACATGACAAATAGGATTGAACTGAAGATCAGTACTTTTATGAAATTAGTATCAATAACCTCCAGTATCATATTAATTCAAAACGTTTTGGTTAATCTTTGGCCATTTTGGAAATCTTTAATTTTCCTAAGCTGGTCGAAACATCCTGGAACTGGCCAATTTGGAAATCTTTTATATTTATTTGTAAAAAGTTTATATTTTTTTTTGAAGTACTTATAATCCAACTGAAATCTGCTGGAAGTATCAAAATTGCTGATACCAATACCCAGAGAATCGGCCAATACTGATACCATGTTTTCAAACCGACTATCATTCTTACCTCTATTCCTACAACACACGTCAATTCAACTTCCCATGCTAAGCATGTGCAGTCAAGTCTCCTGCAAGCATGACACTGTATATGTCACAAGAATAGACACAAGGGCTTGTAAGTTGTAATTGCTCCTTTTAGTTTAAGCGTCTCAATTTATTGAATGTTCTCTCTACTCTATCAGATGTACAACTCAACTTGCTTGTCATGATTTGGTACTCGTTCTCTTGTTTTGTTTATAAGTTTCATTCTCATGCCAATTATCGTTTAACAGGACCGGAAACGTGAGGCTGTGATAATAGAACACCAGAAAAGGATCCAAGAAGCACTGGCAGTCAAAGCAGTTGTACCTGATGACATGGAGATGAAAGCAATAAAAGCCATGGGATCTATGGAGGAAGGTGATGTAGTGTTCGGTAGTGGTGCTGAAGTAAATCTGGACTCACAGGTTCCGTGTTTATTTAATTTCTTTCTTCTATTAATTAATAATTTTGAATTCGATAGGTAAAATCCATGCATTTGTGCCATGGTTTACTTTTAGGAGTATCACGAATTCGACTTTGTGGTAATACCGATTTGCTTATTAGGATCTGGCTTGAGGTTGCAAAACTTGTACATATAAATATAGATGATACTCATATTGCCACATGTTTTTGCTGAGATACTAAACATTGGATAAAAATGATTAATAGGTGTACTGGTGGCATGACAAATATCGTCCAAGAAAGCCGAAGTATTTCAATCGTGTTCACACAGGATACGAATGGAACAAATATAACCAGACACATTATGATCATGACAATCCACCGCCCAAGATTGTACAGGGTTACAAGTTCAATATATTTTACCCTGACCTAGTTGACAAGTCAAAAGCTCCAGTATTTACAATAGAGAAGGACGGGAGCAGTGCGGAGACATGCATCATACGATTCCATGCTGGGCCACCGTATGAGGACATTGTAAGTATTCCAGTTCACCGGATAAAACTTGGCCTGACTATTAGCCTTTTTCTTTTTCATGCCATTACCTTTCTCCTTGGCATTAACCTGTGCCTATGTTTCTTGTCTTCCAAGCAGGCTTTCCGGATTGTAAACAAGGAATGGGAGTATTCACATAAGAAGGGCTTCAAGTGCACCTTTGAAAGAGGAATTCTTCATGTTTATTTCAATTTCAAGCGATACAGATATAGGAGATAACCAGTGTGTGCTAATTGGAGAAAAACAATCCGCAACCCGAGAATATCTTCTTCAGAAAAACAAGAAGGAAAGGGTAGTCTTACAGCTATCCTATTTGATTCAACATGTTTTACTGCATGTAGTATAATATGGAATACATTGGTAAGATCAAGGCTTGTGACTGTACTGCTATTTGCCCTGTTAAAATAACAAATTGGTATCAGCGGTGAGCCATCTCAGCTTTTTGCACGGTTTACGGTCTGCATCAAAGGGTTTGCAAGGACAATAGAAGAGCAGCCCTTACCGATTCATAATTGAGAATCTTTTTGTATAATAGACCGAAGTTTTAGCTTGTATTAGTAAAGCCAGACCATTTTCCTGTAATATGAAACTCGTGCGGTGAGATATTTTATTTTCTTGTACTAAAAATTGGCTGCCAAGTGGGGAGCAAGATATTTGGATACAATGGATTGATCTGGGGTGAGCATTATTAGGTAGTGAGTTGAGAGCCGAATCGAACCGAATAATGATGTACATGTAATTTTCTGTTTAAAGTGTCCATTCTGTATACTTAGTGACAGATTCATATAAGAGTTGCTGAGTCGATGAGTATAGGTAAGTAAGATGGGTGCACATCCCCATATAGCATACATGCACTGATTTGCTCGCCTCTACTAGAAGTGACTCAACATCGTTACCCTCCTTATCTTCCTAGGGAACGTCCTCCCCTAAATCATCGGTTGTCTTCCAAACTTGGTCCTAGGTGCAAGTTTCTAGATTGAACTTTCCGCTTGGTTGTTCACAACGTGGAAACATCGATCATTGGAGACAATTCCACATCGATCATTGGAGACAACTCAAAATACGACGATCGAAAACTCAATTATCAAAACAAAAATAGGTAAAACTCCCATGGAGCAATTCAATAAATTTATTTATCAAAACATGGTCTTTTTTATTCTACAAAGTCCTAGTCCTATTTATAAGAAAGAAATCCTAACCCGACTGTAAAAGCAATTAAAAGATAATTATAAAACAAATATAAAATATTTTTTTTTCTTGTAGAGAAATCAGATCCGAGTTATTTATTGGATAAAATATTTCAACTTTAGTTATCGTAAAGTTCATCGAGGCGTCCTTTCCCAACTTTAACTTTCCTTTCTTTTGCATTTTGAATGACCCCAACTTCGTTGGTAGAAACTCGTTGTAAGGTCCAACAAATATCACATTCTTCAAAAACATATCTTGATGTTACCATCGGCGTTGATAATTTTACGTCCTATGGTGCTGGTATGGAAATCTCTATAGTAGTTTGCACTGTTTCTCATTATCCTCATGAAGTCATTTTTAACTCGACGATGCTACATTGTCCGTGGGATTGACTCGCTGGTTTGGTCCGTCCGCCACGTGGTGCACCCCCATTGGCAGGTCAAACTGTGGTAGGATTAAGCAAATTGGGGGGGGGGGGGGGGGGGGGGGTGACAATGGGGTTGTGCCACTCGGGCGGACAGACCAAACATGCGGACAACTTAGTATTTTCCTTTTTAACTTGGTCATTTTTTAGTCTCTTATGGAGCCTCCATGCGGGTCCGGTGTCAACTATTATGACGATTTTCCATAATGGAGATATTATGGAACTTTGGAATGTTATATGGAGAATTATTATCTTGTGGTCTTGGTTACTTGTATGTTATAAATGTTATTACATCTGTTCATATTCCTAGTTATTGATACCTGATTATGACATGACTGATTGGTGCATATGAGAGTTCTTGATATGGTTCTATACTAGAATTACTTGGTTTCATGCCTGTACTCATATTTCTAGAGTGGTATATGGAAAGGGAAAATATTTTAGTAGGCATGTGGTCAACAGATTATACCCCAGTCTAATTGTGAATGATAACCATCATATACTACATGTATCAACATGTCGTACTGTGTTTCAACGTGTCGTATTTATCCTTAGTCGTTTATATGCTGAAAGTTGTATCCTAAATATACTAGATAGTTATTGATTCTTTTACTTATAATACAGTATATCCTATTCACAGGATGTTAGTTTCTCTTTTATTGCTAGTATCATCTAGTCTATGTTCCATTATCTTAGTTCTTGTTATTTACAGTTTTATTACCTACTATTTACAATCATGCTTCTCTTCATATATTATCATGATGGATTTATTTATGTACTGTGTAACTTTATAGTCATATTGTACTTTTCTCAATCCTAACTGCATAACTCTGACAACTTTAGGTGGGGGAGGACATGTAACCTAATTTCTATGGTCCTTACGAGGAAAGGGTAGAGCTTTCCGCAGTTGATTCAGATTTGGTGGGTGATCAGACTCCAGGAGATATCTAGTATCAGTGGTTTTTTAGTAGCTTTTAGTCGTAGTGTTGAATTCTTTGTTCCCGAGTACTCTTTATATGTGCTTATGTTAGTGGATTTTGTTATTGATTTGTCTCTGTTATTTGCTTTGAGACACCAGTTGATGGATTTTTACTATTTTAGAATGGGTAGCCATTTCTGTTTTCTATATCTCCCTGTCATTGTATTTCCTCCTAAATGAATTAGATTAGCATATTTTGTGATTATACTCATGTAGAAGTTTATGGATTACTTTGATAACTATAATTTGTATTGATGTATAGACAACGTACTGCTGTCTGATGCCGTCACGTATGCGGAAAAAACTCATGTACTCGTACCAAATTATTTTGCAGCGGGTTGTGACAACGGAGTTGGTCCGCTGTGAAACTATCCTGCAGCGACTCTAGCTATGATGCTAGCATGTTGAAGCAGAGCTGATGTTAGCTTGCTTCACAAGCTCGCGAATAGCGCAAAGCCAGGGACGGATCCACTCATTGCTCCCAATTTTTTTTTTTTTTTTTTTTACTTTTTTTCTTGTATATAATTTTTTTTTTTTGATTTTTTTTATATTGGTTAGCTGACTTCATTTTCAGCCAAATTTATGGTAGTCCATTCCAGCTGGCTCCTCCGCAAAGCTGACCTTCCATGCTCTGTTTTCGTAGTGTCAACAATTGGATGCCAAGAGTACTTTCGGTGGCAAGCCTTTCGTGAAGGGTGCCAAGAGTCAGGCGTGGTTGGGGACGACTCAAGTAGCTCGGCGATGAGTATTCACCGGAACTACATCAACTGCGAGACTGCCGACAGAGAGTGGATATAAGGAGAAGAGGAGGAGAATGGTGAAGATGACAATTGGATGGAGGTTGGAGCAGGACAATGGAGATGATGGAGAATGCAGGTTACGTGGAGGAGGTGTTTGAACGGAAGTAAAGGAGGGTGACGGAGCCAGAATGGAAGGGGATGGAGTGCATGTGAGCGGGAAGTTAGAGGGTGAGGGAGTGAGTGGGAATTATGAAAGAAAGAAAGGAAACTTAATAGGTAAAAATAACAAAGATAATAATAATAATAAGGTTTTAATCTAGGAGGATTATTAGATAAATAACTAATCAAATTTAATTTTATGATAAAATATTGATTATTTAGAAATAATTTTGTGTGATCCAAATCGAAGTTGGTCCATGAGGTACGATATTGGACTAGGTCCATATGTCTTAATTTTTTTTTTTTTTTTCCATATAAGACATAAACCAATTCCAATTATCTACATATCATGATCCCACTTCCTATCCTATATGAGACTAAATTATCAACTCCAATTTCACCATCTTTTTGAGTGCTTAATCGCAAACGAGATATAATACAACAATCTCCACCGAAGCTCATTTCTGCTGACCGAACAACAAAGAACAACCCGGCTACCTTTGCTCGTTCAATCTAGCCGAGCACGCACCATGCTCGTTATTGCCAGCTGAGCACCCATGAGATCCAACGTATTGTCATCTTGGTCCGTTCAACCACAGAACCAAACCGACACTTTCATCCACACCATATTTTGTGTGCCAACCACAACATCTTGCTCCACCTTGGACATGTCGTCATTACCTTTGAAGCCAATCCGTGTAGTTGCCTCCAACATTAGATCTAATCCGTGCTCAATCGGATGTCTGGAGAATGCTCCTAACTCCACCTTGAGAAGAGAACCCATATAATTGGCTCCTCGACTTCGACTATACGCATGAACGTTAAGCACAATCTGCTTCGAACCAATTAGAGCTATCCAAAACAGTCCCGTAACCTTGGACTCTGATACCACTTGTTGAAAATGTGGTGTGATCCGAACTGAAGTTGGCCCATGAGGTATAATATTGGATTAGGCCCATATGTCTTACATGTGAATTTTCTTTTAAGGCATATGGGTTCAGTTCAATATCACACCTCATGGGTCAACTCCAGTTCAGGTCACACTGCGTTCCCAACAAGCGGTATCATAGTTCAAGATTGCGGAACTAATTTTGGGGTTTGTTTGAGCAGTTCTAATTGGTTCGAGATGTTCGTGCTGAACGTTCATGCTATAATAGGATTATACGGATTCTCTTTTCAAGATGGAGTATGTCCATCCTCTATAAGGTGGAGATTGTTGGATTATATTTCGTTTCCGGTTAAGCCCTCAAAATGTGGTGACAATGGAGTTGATAGTTTAGTCCCACATCGAGTAGGAAGTGGAATCATGAGGTATAGATAATTAGAATTGGTTCAGGTTTTACATGAAAATTTTCTTTTAAGGCATATGGACAAGTTCAATATCGTACCTCATGAACCAACTCCAGTTCGAATACACCACGTTTCCAACAAGTGGTATCAGAACCCAAGGTTACGAGACTGATTTGGGTGACTCTAATTAGTTCGAAACAGATAATGTGCTGAACGTTCATACGTACAATCGAAATCGAGGAGCCAATTATACGAACTCTCTTCTTCTTAATGTGGAGTTAGGAGCATTCCTCAGTTATTCGGTTACAAGAGACTGATTTAATCAGCAATTAATCATCTTAGTAAATTTTCTGTTAGAATTTAGATCCATGCAATTAGGCTGGTCGTGTCTATAAGCAATGAGTGACCATTACTTGTGCAAACGATCGAGCTAGCTAGCTAGGTTTGTAACTGACGCTGACAGCAGGCGTATATATTAATATATGTGCATCAGCTCAGCTTCATTCTGTCTTGCACATGAGCTAGACTATTTCCTGAACGTCCCAGCAACAAAAAGCTCAACGATGAGGTGCGAGGATATAGTCCTACTCAATGTGATCATGTTTCTACGTCATTGGAAGACGATGATGATGCATGCTGCATTTTATATATATAACCTCCCAACTGGTTAAAGTGAAACATATCCGAAGGTTGCTAGTTCGGAAAAACGTATTAATTTACTTATAGGAGAATTATACGTGGAGTGTGTAATAGGGGTGAGCAATTCTCGATTTTTAACCGAAAATCGAATCGAATCGGACCGAAATTAAAATTCGGTTCGATTTTTAATCAACCGGTTCGGATTTCGGTTTTATCATTTGATTAATTTCGGTTATCGGTTCGATTTTCGGTTTTGGATTCCGAAACTCGAATCGAACCGAAAACCGAATCACTACATTATAAAAAAAAAAATCGGTTTTTATGAATTTGGTATACACTCACCACTTGGTATAAAATTAGTTTATTGTTATTTTTGGTATACAATTTTGGTTTTTTTCAGTTAGTTTGATTTTTTTTTCGGTTTTTATGAATTTGGAATACACTCACCACTTGGACCTAAAAAACCGAACTTACCGAGAACCGAACCGATTTAATTCGGTTCGGTTTTTTAGGTCTTTACAAATTCGGTTCGGTTTTCGGTTTTGCAAAAAACGATTTTCGATTTTTTTCGATTTTTGGATATTCGGTTCGGTTTGAACCGAATTGAACCGTTGCTCACCTCTAGTGCGTGAGGTGGTCTGGAAACAGAAACGGTACAAATCGGGTGCTGTGGTGCGATTGAGATACTGGTACAAAACTTTTGTAGCAAATATAATGCGGTTGCGGTACTGATACTTAGTGTTAAGAGGGAAGTACCTCTGTAGTTGGAGTATCACTTGGACATTGGTTCATGTTGTAGCAGTCATATTTCTCCCATTGTCTCCTTGATGCGTCAATGATACTGTCAGTGTGAAGCAGTTTTTGTTTGGATATAGCATCATTTCTTGCCTTCCAAAGTGACCACATAAGATAAGAACTCTGAGATAATACCTTCTTGATCATCATCCTTTATTATGTTTTGAATGAAGCTTTGGACAGTGGTGTATTGTTGAAGGTACCAGTGTAGTGGTTGAAGACTGATTCCATACCTGACCTGTTAGTTCCGAGGTTTAACCAAAGATGGAAGAACGCGTGACCTAGATCAGAGGTTCACACAAAAGTTTTCACTCTGACTATTCTCTATTTCCACGAAGAACTATATAAGGATTCTGATTATCACTTGCTCTCAAAATTACAAAAGAATCAGAATTAATCGAACTTTTCGTTCTTCCTTGCAATCGCAGTTGCAGACGGACAGAACAAAGTTACAATAAAACGAAAACTGCCTTCGTTGTTCCTTACAAAACGCAGTTGCAATCAGACAGAACGAACCAAGAAGGAAAAGGAGAAGAAGACAGAATAAAAAATTATTCTTGCTGGGGCGGTAAAGGCCACCGTTGCTCAAAACAAGATTCGTCCTCTATAGACGATCTGCTCCCAGGAGCCATCAAGTTCACAAGGAAACTTCTGGAACGCTTGTGTCACCTCTTTGTGTGACTCGAACGGACTCCTTTGGACTCCGCTTTTTCAACTTTTTGATCTGCCTCAAAAGGAGACTAGATGACTCTTTATACAGGAAAGGATGGAAGTCCATTCTCCTCTTCTGTACTTGATTTGTTGATTTTAATGCAGGCCCTGGCAGCTCATCTATAGGCTATGGAGCAGTTGTTGAACTTGGTCCTCTCAGGGTCAAGAAAGATGGAACAGGGCTTGTGTTCAATAAATATGCATGGAAGAAAGGTTCTGTTGCCAAGATCTCCAACTATATTAATATCTACAGATATTATATTTTGATGACTAAATTATACTAATGGCATCTCAACTATAGCGCTAGGACATTTTGGCATCTTAACTTTTCATTGTTCGATTCTGGTATCCCAGCTTTATAAATCGCTCTTTTGAAGCACATTTTGTTAATTTTGAAACACATCGAGACAACTTCAAAAGCATATTTGGCAACACAAGTATTTAAATTGCACTTTTGCACTAAAAGATATATTTTTGAAGTTGTCTCAATATATTTCAAAATTGACGAAAGGTGCGTCAAAAAAAAAAATTTATAAAATTTGGGTGCCAAGCAGTGAAATGTTAATCTGCCAAAAACGTCCAAACGCTATAGTTGGGATGCCATTAGGATCATTTAGACTATTTTAAACTTTGTCATTATAATTGATACAATATTAGAGCTCAAGAATATATATATATATATATATATATATATATATATATATATATATATATATTACTTACAGAAGCAAATTTGTTATTTTTGGAGTCTCCTGTTGGAGTTGGCTTCTCCTATGCCAATATCTCCTCTGATCTCACAGGCCTAGAAGATGGATTTGTGGGTAAGCAGTTTTTTTCTTCTAATATTCTTATGTTAACCTTTTGAAGTACACAAATATGCATTTCTAACTAAACCTTTGTTGCAAATCATCTATGTAGCTAACGATGCATATAACTTCCTCTAGAGTTGGTAACTGTTTTTATTCTGCTTAATTTTTAATTGGATAGATTATTCCGTTGCACTCTATTCACCCCCTTCTAGAGTTGTCTTACGGTCCTACAATTGGTATCAGATACTCTTTATATAGAAACTATTGCTCATACCAATTGCTCCTACAATTGATGTCAGAGCTAGTTCTCTTGATATTTGGCTTAATATCCTAAGAGACTTATGGCAACTGTTAGATCTATCTACACCAACAATGGTGAAGACCAGTCCACAAATAGGTCACCCATATTTGATGGTACTAACTACACGTACTGGAAGACACGTATGAGTTTCTATTTGAAATCACTTGATTTTGATCTTTGGTCTGTTGTAATAGATGGATACAAGAAGCCACCTAGAATAGTTGTAGATGACAACCTTATAGAGAAACCTCATGATAAATACACAGACACCAAAACGAAACAAGCTAATCATGACGCTAAAGCTATTAACGCTCTATTTTGTGCTGTATACAGAATTGAATTTAACTGGGTCTCCACTTGCGGAACTTCGCACGAAGTATGGAAACTTCGTGAGGTCACTCATAAAGGAACCTCCCAAGTGAAGGAATAAAAAATAAGTCGTCTAACACAAGAGTATAAAGCATTCAAGATGAAGTAAGAAGAGACAATCACTCAAATGTTTACGAGATTCCTCGACATCGTCAACCCTATATCATCTCTTGGCAAGGAGTACAGTAATCATGAAAAGATTCGCAAAGTACTCAGGGGACTCACCAAGAATTGGAATCCCAAGGCCACTGCAATCATAAAAGGGAATGATCTTACCACGATGACCCTCGAAACACTAATGGAAAAGCTGATGACTCACGAGCTAGACCTCGAAGAATTTGAAGGGTCAACTCCTAAAGAGAAGGCCATCGCATTAAAGGCACATTATAAAAGATCCTCTGACGATGCCTCTGAAGATGAAGAAACCGACAATGATTCGGACAATGAGGATCTGGGCCAAAATTTTTAGGAACTTCGTCAAACAATTCTTGAAGTTTGTGAAATCAAACCAAAAGAAGAAAGAACTTGTAGAAGAACCAATTTGCTACAACTACAAAAGGCCAGGCCACATGATGAAAGATTGCTCCAAAGCAAAAAGGGAGAATCGATATGAACGATCAAACAAAGGAGAATCTTCCTCTCACAAATATGCAAATACAAGCATCTGGTGTGAAAGTGAAGCTAGCGATTCGGAAGAAGAAAGCTCTCGACGTACTACAAATGTATGCTTAACGACATTCACTAACGAGGTAAAAGACAATCCTTTACTTAAAGAGTTTTCTTATAATGAATTATCTGATGCTTTCAATAATTTATTTGAAGATCACAAGAAGCTTATGGATAAGTATAAGCAAGCTAGAAAAGATATTAAATCTTATCAGCTTGAGAATAAAAATATTACTTGTCTACTAAATGAAGCTAGAGACTATTCCTCTTATGATGATTTTGTTTATATCTTCAAACTTAAGCTTAACTTATAAGAAGCAGTTAACTGCTTTGATGAAAGTAATCAAGAAAATGCTAAACTTAAGGAGGACTTAAAATATGAGAAGAAGAAGTACTCTAATGCCTCACTTAGAATTTATGCTCTTACTGCTAAATATGATGATTTATATGCCACCTCTAAAAAGTTAGAGATTAGATTAAAAAACCAGGTCGTACAACCTACTACTCAGTCTAACACGAGACACATGGCTAAACAAAAGAGCACTCACAATAAGACACCAGCAAGCAAACCAAATGCTTCACATTATCATGTATGTAGAACACAACATACTTCACATAATCATGCATTTTATTATAAATATCAATGCAAGACACGTCACACCACTTCACATACTCATCCTTCTATACCCAACACAAATGCCTACATATTATTATTGTGGTTTAAATGGACACATTTCACATCAATGAAAGGCGAGAAAATTGGTTAATATGAATATGTATAAGTGAGTTCCTAAAGCCAACCATTATGGATCCAAAACTACTTGGATACCAAAGTCTCTGTCTAATGATGTAGGTGGAACACTTTATGTCGGAAGTTAGCACCATGGAGAATGTTGGTGATTGTAAAGCTACAAAGGTCATCTACCAAGCAATTGCACCAACATAAGTATGGCCACTTGAGCCACTTTGGTAACGTGCTATTTGATTTTTCTTAAATTGCTATAATTAAATAATCTAGCATATATCTTATTAATATCTTTTAGTTGGTATTTATTTAAATTAATGAGAGATGTGATACTGGCATGCTTAGTTAATTTTCTTGTAATTATTTCTATTCAGCATGACTAGTTGATTAGCCTCAGTGATTAGTTCACACTATAGAGTTATTTACTTTCTATTAATATGACACAATTGTCTATGCATGTTTTATATCTTTTAGTAAACTTTATTCGTCAATAATTAGGATTCTAGATTTTAATGTTATATGACGTTAAAATTAGCATATATACCTATTAAATATAAGTTCTTTAAAGTTAAGATTACTTTTGGTTATAAGCCGAAAGGGCCCTTCTATCAAAAATGTGTAAATACCTAAGCGACACGGTGCTTAAGTGTCTTCGAACCACCGCTAGCTGGGATCTGGTCCCTACAACTAACCCAAGATGATCAACACTTTATTGAATAATGATTTGTTAAGGTCTATTTGCAATTGTTTTCATAATACAACAGTGAATCTCCTACTTTTGATTTAAAGTTGACACTTTTAGTATAGAATGTGACAATATGAATTTTAGTAAGCACTACTGAGTATATCTAATTATTTTAGAACTATGTCACTTAGTTTGAGTTTAGACTTTGACTATTTACAATGATATTAGAGAGAAGTTGTTTAATTATCTCTTGCATATGACTAAATGTGCATATTCGTTTATGCTTCTCTTGTATTATTGTTACCCAATGTTTCTATATTAATGTACTGCATCTAGTTTCCTACAATTGGTATCTAGTTTCCAATTGATAAGTATATGGTTATGATATGCATGTCGTTATTCTACATATGGTGATATTCTAGCTACTTACTCCTAATTTACCACATGATCATATTATATGCTTTATACTAGCTACTCACCTTGTCTTCATGATATACACTTCGTTTGCGGGGGAGCCGTAAACAATATATTTTGACAAAGGAGGAGAAATATGTCAAATATGTGCATATTCGCCAACGTCGTACTGCGGAGGAGCTTATGCACATGTAGAAGCTTCGGTAAAGATTTGTATCAATATCTCCTATTACGGGGGAGCTTCTTTTTGATCATGTCAACCGGGAAGAAGTAAGTTTATAAGTATATGTTTAAGTAGTATACTTATAGTAATTTATGCTTATTATTTTGATATATGCATCGATTATATATGTCTTAAACTTAACTGATTTGCCATAATAAAAAAGAGGGAGATTGTTGGCCCAATATTTATGTTGAGTTTTTGAATATGGAAAATCGATTAAGTTTAGCATTATGATAATCGATCAATCACTATAGTATCTTCTACTTAAACTCAACATTGTCCAGATATGCAATATTTGCTTATGTATATTTTCTTGTTCGTCTAACATGTACTTACAGAAAGCAATAAACAAGATAAGCAATGGACATATGCTATATGACAATGAGCCAAAGACGATGTTATACCAGAAGATTTTGTCCAACTGCCTACGACTTATCTGGAGCCTCGCACTCGGGAGTTCCGCTGCCCGGTCAACGGACGGGGGTCAAGGGGGCAGCGCCCCTCGTGGAGGTTCAGGGGCTAAGCCCCTGAAAGTTATTCAGATTCTCAGATCTGGTTATCTTTGGACAACTGCCGTCAAGGAAAAAAGCGTCTTCAAGTCAGCAGATGTTTCAGAAGTTTGGCATCATCAGTTCTCTTGGTTTTCATATGTAATTTGATATTTATTTTAGTCTAGCATTGATGTAAACTGAGTCACACTGGCAAATCAAAGTACCTATACCCAGATACCTAGTCCACTCAAATAAACCAAGAACCTATCCACCAAATCAGGCCACATTCATTTACAAAGTCTACCATACGAAGAGACCAAACTCGGGCGAACTCGTGCCGAACTCAGACCGAACTCGGTTATCCTTTTGGTATGAAATCAACCAATTCAATAAGCTCCTGATTTCTTGGCCCAACGGTTAAAAATTTGAATTAAACCCCATCCGAATTCTGGCCGAATTATGTTTGCCTACACCGTATAAATATGATTGGAATTCTCATTCATACTCACTCAACCATTCTCAATCTTTCTATCCTATAGTGAGTAAACCCTCAGAGCCTAAACTTTCTTATCTCCAAGATCAACTCCCTAACCTTCTAAGTGCCAAGTGCAGTCTCGGTCTAGAAGTCTACAGAGTTGTAAAGAACTTGGTTCATCAACCCTTTTCTATGTGAAGTTGTGAGCCTTCGGATCAAAACTCGTGGTGTGTGAAGTTGCGAGACTTCGGATCAAATCTCGTGGTGTAAAGAAGTGGCGAGCCTTCGGATCAAAGCTTGTGATTCACTATTGGTGATTATAGTGGATACAACTCCGAGCAAGAGTTCTCGGGACTGGACTAGTCCTCTCAGAGAAAAACTACTATACATCGCGGTGTTTGTGTTTGCTCTCTCTTACTCTTACTGCTTTACATTACTGTCTTGCATAGACACTGTTAGTTGGTAGCTGCCTTCACTCTGCTTAATTTTTAATTGGGTAGATTATTCCGCTGCACTCTATTCATCCCCCTCTAGAGTTGTCTTACGGTCCTACAATGATTACATTTGCTTTAGTCATAGAAATATGGGATCAGAGTGATTATATGGAGGCCATTAGGCAAGAGGATAAGGATAGTTGGATATATAATTTCCATGGCGGAAGAAATTGAGTCACTTTGAAAAAATAGTACGTGGAGCCGGGTCGAGCTACCGAAGGGAAAAAATGATATTGTATACAAATGGGTATTCATGAAGAATGAGAATGAGCGAGAAAAAGATGTTTACTCACGAAAGGGTATGCTCACAAGGAGAAAATCGTCTATACTAGGATTTTCTCACCTATGGCCAAACATACTTCTATGTGTGTTGTTGGCACTGATAGATACTCGGGTTATAGAGTTGGAGCAAATGGATGTCAAGATGGTATTTCTGTATTAAGAGTTGGAAGAGAAGATCTTCACATAAAAACCTGAAGGATTTATCGAGACCGATAAGGAGGATGAAGTGTGTGAACTCAAGCGGTATCTATATAGGTTGAAGTAATCTCCGGGACAGTGGTACAAGCGCTTCGATTTATTTATATTGAAGACCAATTTCACCATATACGAGTATGACAGCTGCGCCTACTCAAGGAGGCTCAAGGATGGGTCATTAGTATCTCCTCTTGTATTTGCGATAATTAGAGCACAATTCATCTTGCCAAGAATTTATCTCGCCAAAAATTCAGTATATCACTGTCGAATAAAAAACATCGAAAATGGTACAATAAAAAGATTGATCTATTGAAGATTGGTACTAAGGTGAACATGGCTGATATGCTAACTAAGATGATTCCAATAAAGAAGTTCAAGTCCGTCTTGACTTTTATTCAAGTACTTAAGTTAGAGAAAGGTTATCGGCCTCGGTTGGAAGGTCATGGCAGTTTTGTGGTTCTAGGACAAAGACCATGACAATGACAAATTCTCAATTTTGGATCAAGACCATGGTAGTGACAGTTTCTCAATTCTAGATCAAGAACGTATCGGTTATCGTATTCAATCTTGGGCAGGATTCAAGCGAAGGATAACTTACCGATTCTTATCAAAAGCCGTGAAAGTTAGGAGAAAATATAAAGTCAAAGTTAAGCATAAAGGAGCATGAAGTATTGGAACTATCCTATGAGGTGCCTCATGAACAATTCCCTAATGTGAAGATTGTTGGATGGCTGGTGTTCATACGGAGAGGTAGAAGCATCATTTGAGGAATCAGAGAAGCTTGCGAGGAGTCAAAACAACAGAACGGGACATGCATTAGCGGGGCAATATACCAGTGACATACCACTGGTATGACAAAAAGAGACAAAAACGTCCATCAAGTTTTGTGAATAATTTAGTGCTCAGTAGTACAGTATATTGGCGATATATCAGTGGCATACCACCGACATACCATCGAGTCAGAGCTGCTCTATTTTTGTACACGTTCAAATTTAAAGTTGACATCTTGATAGTCCAGATCGCTCTTGCTTAGGTCAAGTTTGAGTCATATTAAAGACTATCTAACAACCTCTAGAGAAGGTTGGAAGGTTGCTTAAGTCCATTGATTGCTAAGAGCAAATTAGGGTTTGCTTAGGGTTTTCTAAGTGGACATAAATTAAATGAGTCTTCAAGAGAGTAGAATAGAGCTTGTAGATCTCGTAAGGAGACAGTTGCTCATTGTGGTTTGCACGCAATACTTTTCAAGGTTCTCTTGATTAATTCAATAGAGTATTTCTCCTTTTGTTTTATGGAGTCAATCTTAACCTAACAACATCAATTCTTTGTGTTTTGTTGTTACTATTATTTTGATTATATTTGTGCTTTGATATTTTCAGCCTGGCTTAAAAAAGAATCATATATTCTTTGTCGTTCAAGGAGAGTAGTCAACCCAAAAAACCAGAACATAATCTTAACAGAAAATTTACTGTACAGAAAATATTTTTAAATAAATTAAATATAACTATACTATTTTTGAAAATTTTGAACTGACGATATATATCGCCATCTCGGATGACGAAAATCGAGAGTGTCAAATTTTCGTCAACCCAGTTGGCGAAAATTCATCACTTTGACCCGCGGGTGGGTGGGTGAGGATTGGTTCGGTTTTAATGTTTGGTTGAGTGTTTGTTTTTTTTTTGGAAAAAAAGAGCGGTTTGGTTTAGTTTTATTTAGGTTTAGTTCTTTAAAAAAAAATTGTTGTAACAATAATTTTTGTAAATAAATTAGAAAAAATAAAATTTAACATCCAAAATAAAATATGCTATCATTGAACATCCAAAATTTTAAAACTTTTCTGCCGTAAGAAAATTACGTCTGTCGTCGAGCAGACTTTGAACGGCCATAACTATTTGTTCGGAAATCATTTTTCATCAAACAATATGTCGATTTGTATGTTTTCGACGAGAGTAACACAATTCGTGTAGAAAGAATTTTCATCCGAAACAAAACACACATGTACAGGCAAAAGTATAAAATTTAAAACTTTAAAGTATCATAACTTTTGATTGAGAGATCGAAACGAGGCCCAGCTTGTGTCAAAATGACCGTAACAAAAAGTACTATGGGATAAATGGTTTTACCATTCTACGTACTTCAAAAAAATTTAGAATCGCAAAAAAACGATGTTTCGATCTCCAAATTTTACTTTGGATAATTTTATTTTTGGATTTTTTTTCGGTAATTCAATATTAACAAGTAAAAATTGGTGTCTCCGGACCCTCACACGTTATCATATAATATATCAGTGTGAAGATGATTAAAAATGTGACAAGAATATATATTTTATTTTTTTAACGATAAAATTGTCTATTTATAAAATAATTTACTAATCGTAATAAGATCGATTTAACTTTCGATTACGGTAGAAACTTTAAGGGTTTGCTTGGCAATTGTGGGAGTAGCGATTATGAGGTATTTTTAGAGTACCGGCTATGAACGGTTATGAGGGGTTCGATTTTGAATGATTTTAAGTAGGACTTTTAAACCAATCAAATCCATACTTGGTAACAAGCTGTTCTGAAAGCTTTTTTTACAAGAATAAATAAAATAAAATAATTTGAGATTTTCATAAACAATCGAAGGTTTTCATAAATAGAATAATAAAACCCCCCAAACCAACACACACACAAAACCAAACCCAACTATCCCAAAAAAACAACACAAAAAACCAAAAAAACAAACCAAAAAAAAATCCAAAACAAAAAAAAACCAACAGAAAAAAAAAAAAAAAAAAAAACCATTGTCATATTTTCGCCAGCATAGTTGGCGAAAAATTGGACAAAGCCAAATTTTAGCCGAGTTGACGAAAATGTTAAAAAAACAAAAACCAAAAAATTTCATATTTTTACCATATGTGATGGCGAAAACTTTTGTAACTTCAATTTTTTCTGAAATACTATCGTTTTAGTTAATATATTTAAAAATATTATCCGTACAGTAAATTTTCTGAAATCTTTAATTAAGATATGTTTCTGTCCAAAATTGGATACGGGTAGTCTGACTTAAACAAAGAAGGCCTTGAGCATGACTTGTAAGTGAAGATAGGGAGGGGCAAAAACATGCTGCTTCATCTTTTTGTTGGTCTTGAAATGGGAGGAGGTTTCTTCAGAGTCATCAATCCACAAAGTTATTGCACTTTAACCACCACTCTCTCTTTTTTTTCCTTCCCAACAGTGCACCACTTTCCCTCTTGCACTCGTCTACTTAAATGCCCATATAACTCACTCTACACTCATCACCTGTCTCCCACTACACTCCTTCCACTTCTCCTTTGCCAATGGCTTTGTGGGGAGGAAGATTAGCACTGGCAGTGCTTCTATTAGTGGTGGTGGTTTCAGAAGGGCAGCCTCTAGTCCCTGGAGTGTTCATATTTGGTGATTCCGTGGTGGATGCCGGCAACAACAACAACCTCTACACTCTTGTTAAGGCCAACTTCCCTCCCTATGGTAGGGACTTTGCCCAGCACTTCCCCACCGGAAGGTTCTGCAACGGAAAACTAGCAACCGACTTCACTGGTAACTCTCTCATAAAACAACAAATATACCAGAACTTTAACTTGATAGCATGAAAACTATATGATATCAAAACTTGGTACCAACAAAAACATCACAACTTGGTATCCTAAGTAAAAAAATATAGACTGAGTTCATTTTTTTTTCACCCACCAAATCTATGAGGTAACACGTGAGTGAAAGGATCAACATACACTACACTAAAGACAAGTTACTCGTATTGTTTGCAAAGACAACTTACCCATATTGCTTGTTAGGTAGTAACAACAATACAGAAAGTTGGCATATACAACTATGCTATAAAAAAATATTTTGAAATGCATTATATTTCTACTATTGTAAAGATGCTTAAAAATGAGCCGACTAAGTCGTATGTATATCTTCACTTAATTAAAAAAAATTCTAAAATTCTTCTGACTACCGCTGAGTATGTATATCTTCACCTAAATAAGAAAAAAAATATTTAACTTTCTAACTACCCGAACATATAACCAAAGCCTATAAACATATCATAAAAGAAAGTCCTAATTAAAATACATTCAATATTCAAGTTATATTTAGACTACATATATCCAGAGTTTAAAAAAAAATACAATAAATTCTAATTAAAATATATTTAAATAAAATTTTAAGTATTTAAATTTTTAACTATATTTTTAATAATATCAGAGGAATTTGTTTTTTTTTTTTGTACGTGCATGTAACTAATAATTATAAAAGTTGGTCATATTTCGGAAAGCTAGCCGAAATTAAAACACAAGTAGTTTTCATGCAACCATCCCTCTCTTTTTGTTGCATTGTGTAAATTCCGAACTTATTTTCCAAAAGCTCAACATGGAAAAGTTAAAATAGTTTTCACTAGCTTAATTTCTTGTTTCCATTTCTTCATGTAATTACACAATTTGTTTTTTTTTTTTTTTCTATATGTCCAAGTTATGTATTTTTTCTTGATCTGCTTTTTCCACCAATGCTGTATTTATAATTTCTTGTTTCCTTGAATCTATTGAATTGCAGTTGAGAACCTTGGGTTCACTTCATACCCACCTGCCTACCTGAGCCAACAGGCAACTGGGAACAACCTCTTGATAGGAGCCAACTTCGCCTCTGCTTCTTCCGGCTACTCCGACAGGACCGCAAGCCTATATGTAACTAATTATGTGCTCTTCTTCTCAATCGATCTCGACCTAAATAAATATTACTCTGAATTTTTTTGACGCTAATTATGTTGTTATGATGCCTACAGAGGGCGATTTCGCTGACCCAGCAGCTGCAGTACTTCAAGGAGTACCAGTCGAAGCTGAGGTCGGTGGCGAGGGGCAGGGCATCGAGCATCGTCTCCGGATCGATCTATGTGATCAGTGCAGGGAGCAGTGACTATGTGCAGAACTACTACATCAATCCCCTGGTGAACAGAGCCTACACTCTGGACCAGTTCTCCGACTCGCTTGTTCAATCCTTCAATACCTTTGTCCAGGTCCACCCTTGCATACTATTCATCGATTTTGCTAGCCATATAGGAGAATCACATGACAGTAATAGTGCTGATCTAGGCAGCTTGAACACTCCAAAACTCAGGACCATGTCGTGTCGGATGCGTATCGGACACACCACACGGATGGATTTGAGTGTCCATAACTAGAGGGGGTGGGGTGGGGGTTTGACACCGCAGACACTCTAAAATACACTAGAAGGAGGCATCTATGTCCTTGTCGTGTCGTATCGTATCTGTGCAACATAGCTCGTTCTTGAATGTTGATTAGAGTCTATCTTGTCGTATCCGTGTTGGGTTTTAGAAAATTAAAATCCATATCGAGCGAAAGGGGGATCTATTTACGATTACTATATACTTAAGCTAACCACTCCATGAAACCTGCAATTTCACTGATAAGTGATTAGAATCATTTGAAACATGTAATAAAGAACAAAAAAACTAGAACAGAGGAAACATTGATTGGGTGAGTTATGGTTCTTGGCACCTCCTGAAACTTGCACCAGAGTTCACAGATAAAGATACAGTGTGCATCAATTGCATTTCTTTATGACAGTCCTCAGAAGTTCCAGTACATCAAAGCAACAATAAAGCTATTGATCTTTTCTTGGTTGCTGAGAATTAATGGTACATAGATTTTCTATAAATTATGGAGGAGGATGAAAGAATCATTCATTACTTTTGGCGTATTAAATGTGCATTGATTGAATACAATGCTAAGTTTGGTGGGTCCACTGGAAAGTAAGTAAATATGAGAGTGAGACCAGACCATATATATATATATATATATATATATATATATATATAGAGAGAGAGAGAGAGAGAGGGGTAAACGAGATATGAGCCATGGTACTCATATTTCTACATGAGTCATGCATATGTGGACCAATAGAAATAAAGTATGCTAATGCACATGGGTGCACAAGAGATGTAGGAGCATATTCTTATTGGTCTACATGTGCATGATTCACGTAGGAATATGAACACTATGATTCATATTTCGTTTATATATATATATATATATATATATATATATATATATATAACCGTCTCCGAGATTTGATTCCTTAACCGAGAACCTCCAAGTAGAAAATCCATTTTGAGGTTAATAGTATACTATGTTGCACGAACACCAATTCAACAACGTTACAGCTGTACGGGGACACGGATTCGACACCTATTTGAGAACGGATGAGATGACAAAAAGGGAAGTAAAGGTGCATACTGACCTACAGGATAAATGGTAAGCTCTATCTACTACAGATAGAGGTTATTTGCTATTGGTAACATGGGATACATAGTAATATACAAGATACGCAGTATGGGGAGTATAGGGAGTTTAAATTTAACTAGTCCTCTTTCCACCATCCATCAGAGCCTTTACGGCCTTGGAGCTCGGAGGATCGGGGTGACGTCGCTGCCGCCGCTCGGCTGCTTGCCGGCAGCCATAACGCTGTTCGGGGGAGGGAGCAACCAATGCGTCGCCCGACTCAACAAGGATGCCATCAACTTCAACAAGAAGCTCGGGGCGGCCGCAGACGGCCTCAAGAAGTCCCATCCCGATCTCAAGATGGTGATATTCGACATCTATGCCCCCCTCCTCGACCTCGTCAACAACCCCGGAAATAACGGTAATATATATATATATATATATATATATATATATATATATATATATATATATATATATATATATATATATATATATATATATATATATATATATATATATATATATATATATATATATATATATATATATATATATATATATATATATATATATATATATATATATATATATATATATATATATATATATATATATATATATATATATATATATATATATATATATATATATATAT